>JAULKM010000008.1:7631058-7653371 GCA_032355605.1 Rubia tinctorum
TCAAAGTCTTTTTCACCAGTTTGGACTCTTTGTAAGTTTTACCAAGTTGATACGCCATATTTGAGATGTCTCTTAGCTCTCCATTGAACACAACAATAGTATCATCATCCTCTATCTTCAATTTTTCAAACTTTGTGGCCAACATTTGTAGTTTTGATTCATGGACACAAATTGTTCCCCTCATGCACCATTTGTAGAATATCCTATGCTCTCTTTTCCCGATGACACGTAGAGATGAGTTTGAACTAATTTTCATCTACTGAAGTAAAGATGACATTTAATGCTCTGGAGTTTTCCAAGCCACCTCTTTTTTCATCTGGAGTCCACGACTCTTTAGGCACTCACCTTTTTTAGAACTTTCAGCAACTGGGGGTTTCCATTATGTTTCAATATAGTACCAAGCCAGTTCATCCAGTGAATTTATGAACACCGGCATGCGAGCCTTCCAGTAGTTGTAATTCGCTCATTCCAGCAATGGTGACCGAGACATATAAGCTCATTCTCTGGTTGCCTTTAGTAAAATCGGATCACACTTTCCTTGTCAAAACCAAGGTAAAACAAGTGCTTAGCTCTGATACCAATTGAAACTTTGGTTTTACCTATTTAGCTTATTTATTACGGTCGTGTTTCAACATAACCTATCTAACCAATCATGTAAAAATAACACAAGAACACACACGACTTGGTTACGCAGTTCAGTGAAATCCACCTACATATGCGGAGCCTGACACAGTTCAAAATAAATCCACTAATCAGAAAGATACAGTACAAGGTACACCATACAACTATACTTATCTTTTCTAATTACAATGTGTGGATTTTGCAAGCTCCCCTTGCTACTGATCCGCCTTGATCAGACTCCTTTTGACCTCGAAACTCGTCGACGTTGGATCTCCTCCTCTTGAGGAATTAAGGTATATGATTCTGAACTTTGATCAACATGTCACGGTATGTTGGAACATATGTTTGCTGACTCTCACAGTACTCTCGGAAAGATAGAAAATCTGAGTGCAGATTTTTGCAATTAAATTCACACATAATGCAGCCGATGATGTTCTCTATTTATAGTCAATAAGCAGATTGGAACTCTCCATAATTATCTTATTTCATATCTGCTTGAACCATATCCAAATCTCACAAATAAAGGGATTTTATTTATATCAAATATCCCATAATATTCCATAAATCCAATTCTATAATTATAGGGATTTTTCATAAACCCAGTATGCTTCTAACACGTCTGAATCAATATTTCATAATCTCTATATTTCCTTAAACCAATATCACACAATATTCTATCATCAATCAAACTCTCAGGTTTCCATATGCTCCAACATGGAAAATATTCGCACACATGAAGTCTTATGCGTGTATAATTCGTTCCCCATTTCAAATTCTGATTTTAATCGAGATAGGATTATCAAATATAATCCCTTAAAGAAAGGAACTAGAGTATCTCGTCCACATCTCTACCGAATATTCCAAATCAATTCCAATTCCATGAATCAAATCTAATCCCATAAATATAAGAATAGATATATTCTCCAATAAAAATGAAATATCTCATCGGATTTATTCATGTCATTCCATAAACCTCCAAATATTCCTTCTTTGATGTTTCAATACAACAATTCCATATTTACACAAGTTTCACAAATTGTCAGTTAAATCTAGACTTTATAAGTTCAAATATTTTAAAGGTTAATATATCCCATATACTAAGAGAAGCATTGCAAAACATGCTCTGATGAAGAGATTGGAAAAAACATTCAACGTGCTTGAATTACCGCAAAAGACAAAAGCACTTCTCTTCTTGGATAAAAATGATATCCCAAATATCAGATTTGATGCCTCCCAAATCTTGAATGGATACTGCTGAGTTTTTTATTTTTATTTTGAAGAAATGGATACTGCTGAGTTTGTTATGTGCTTAATGCATGTTAAACATCAAAGAAGGACAGAGGATCACGTCAAGACCTTCTCAATGACGACTTCAAGTCAATGGCGGAACTGGCGGCCGGGCCGCCCCCAACCTCCGGTGAATGAGGGGTAAATATACATCCCGCTCCTCCTCGCCCAAGATCTGCCCTATCCCGCCCCTCCTCGCACAGGATCCGCTCTGCCCCGCCCCTCCTCACATTTTGGTATAGTTCCGCCACGACTTCAAGTTTCACATGTTCAGCAACATTTGCGATCGGCTCCAATGAAAATCAAAACCAGAACTCATTTTGGATCAAACACACTATCTGAATTCACTTCGGTTGTTTTTTTGTATCACTTCTTTTGCTCTTAGGAAAGATTAACGTCATAAACTTTTGGTTTATCATGTTAATCTACTCTTATGTTCATGTATCTTTTTTACACGAATGGTTGATTTCAAGTCCGGCCAACATATGTCAACACGGGGTGGAGGCAATATAGTTGGAACAACTTAAAATCTCTACCATCATCTACTCAAATATTTTTAACAACTCTTTTATTTTTTCACGGTTTTGGGTGCCAATAGATCCCTCCATCTCTATGAGATAATTTTAAATTTAATTTTGTTAATGTACTGTATCTATCATGCGCCACTATTACAAATCTTTCTTAGTTGTCATTAAACTTTTAGTAGCCTCTACCATTTAGTGGCAATTGGCAAATGATTTCTGGCTCCAAATTCCAAACTTTATCGTTGTACAAAGAATCTGAGAGGGACTAGCCCGATCATCATAACAATTTGACAATGCCGGATGGAACAAGGGACCTTGTTCAAAGACTGCAATAAATCCTCCATAACTATTTCGACCATGCCTTCAGGAATTAAACCTACTGAATTTTATGTATGGATATGGTTCGAATTGCATTTGAAAATCATCAACGTTTGGTTAAAGGCATCAGAATGAGGAATCGAACTTAATTCGATATATTGCGTTTTATTTCGAATCATCAATTTACCAAAAGCATAGTCCCTTTAATTTTGTTGTTCGTCCCTTTCAATTAAGTTCAATTCTATTTAAATAAACTCTGGGGAACAGGGCATAAATGCAACGAACCTAGCAAGGGAATATGTAATCTGACCCCTTTTAACAAAAATTAGTGCAGAATCAAACAGATGGGATTTCCCTAAATCTTGCTTTACTCCAGTTGCTGGGCTTCCCCATCACTTTTAAGTGCACTGACTTCCTTTTTGGAGAACCTTTACCAAGTCAAAGACAGGAGCATGGGCAAAGCATTACGCTTGACCAGATGCAACTCGGGATCAAATCTCTCCCCTCCTAAAATTGCATTTAAATGGTTTTCAAAGTCTCATATACACCATGTTGGTGAGGAGCTTATATGGGAAACTCACCCCATTTTGCTGAGGAACAAACAGAAATGCAAAAGGTGAAGAAAAGAAACAGTTAATTACTCAAAATATCCCAAATTAAAGAGACCTAACAATTTGTTTTAGCTGCCAAATCCAAGAGTAGATCATACCAAATCCACAATATACAGAGATCAACAATATAGGTAAGAAGGGGAATTTATCCCCAAAAAGTAAGGGAAGCAAAAACTGTCCCAAAATTTCAACTATCAAGAGCCCCATAAGGTAACACTTCCCCAACCATCCAATGACAAATTCTTCATTCTTCGTGATAGCGCTGCTCCCGTTTTTGTCATCCCCTCTCGATGTAGAGGCATTTGAGGTAGCCATGAAATTCGAGGAAAATCCATGCCACATTAGGGTAGCGTGTAACAACAGTAATATTACTTTGATGGGGTATTCTTGTGCTTCATAAAGAAGGGGGAACAACGAATAGCAAGATACTGCAATACAGACATGACAAGACGTATTAGTCACAGAATCACGCTATCAAGTCGATCATTTCCCTTAATGCGGTCACAAAAACTCTCTTGTTGCTACAATATCACGATGAAACCAAAATGTGCAGATGCGAGATCAGAGGGAAACAAATGTTAGTTTCTGGGAGGAGACAACGGCGCCAGATTTTTAAAATGCAAACAAGATGATTATAGTCATCAACCATGCCTAAAGGGAAGTTACCATACCTGTTGACAAAATGAAGTAATGTCTTGCATCTTCAACACTTCTCAACGCGGTGATGGCAAGAGGGATAACAAAGTGTAGTGAAGCCTTTTCATGAACATGCCAGCCAAACATAAACCCACATGTGTAAGCATAAGAAACCCATCTAGTGATCATCTTTGGCATGGGATCTCTCCAAGCCTTTACAAGACAAGGGGATAATGAGAGCAGGACCATAATCAATGTGATCGCAGGAGTGATCTGCACATTTTGACATAAAAGGGTAATCAATAAACCAGGCTGCTAAACGTCAAAAGTAGACCTCTTAATCAATCATTCGGGAATAGCAGAGCAAACCTATGCTCTACAAACACATCCAAATGTGGCGTTCCATTTCTAAGATCACGATGAATTAAGCAGCGTGAGAAACAAGACAGATAGCTGTTTTTTATACAATTTTAGGAAGTTCAGAAAACTTACCCTAGGTAAAATTGCAAAAGGTGAAGAATCTCCAACTAGCCCACCAGTAAACGATGCAGTTGGCACATGGTTGTTGAAACCCAGTTTCACGAGCAGGTATCTAAGTACTTTATCCAACATGATATAGAACACCCAGAAATTTGGTGCCCAATAAGCATGACAAAGCCCCCGGCCAAAAGGAAACATTCGACGCAAAATTTGTTGAATCTGCAAGGTAATTGGTTACAGTCAATCCATTTTGCACACGCACTCTCAAATCCATGCTATACTGACCTAATAAAGCCAATATTTCCTTTCCAACAGAAGGAAAGGAAACTCAAAAGCTTTAGAAACAATGTGAGAAGTAAACAAAATTGTTCTACAGCTGCCAACTCCAGGATGATGAACACACGAAGCTCGACAACTTATTTGACTTAAAAGCCAAAACACTCAACATGGCAATTTACAAGTCCTCATATAGTAAATGCAAGCTCAAATTCTAGGCAACTATACACATTGCACCCTCCAACATACAAAAATTCAGCTAGGATTAAATGCAAATATCATCAATAACACCAAGAATGCAAAGAACACACCTGTCCATAGTAGAGAAAAGGGCCATAAGCCGCGGCGAAAACTGCCACAACCACACTCCCCATCATCACCAACCTCCCAATCCCCTTCACCAATCCACCCCTACAGTAATGCCTCAATAAATACACAAAATAAACCGGCGCCGCCACCGCAAAGAGATGCTTAAAACAGAGCAAAACCGCAAAAAGAAAGCCTCCCATCAAATCCCTCCCCTCCTCAACCGCCGCCAGAGACAACAAAAGAACCCCCAGCAAAAACCCATTATACTGAAAATGCATATGGTCAACGATCACCAACCCGGGGGCCCCAACGACCAGAACCCAGATCAAAGATCGCCCCTTTTGCTCGATTCTACGAGTAATTCCGTAAACCCCGAGGAATAAAACGGCGTCGGAAACCACGACCGAGAGCCTCTGGAAGATGACGGCGAGATCGGAGGCGTAGTAGAGCCCGTCGGCGAGGTGGGCCATGGTGGGGTCCACGAGTGCGGCGAAGATGGAGAGGAGGCGCTCGAAGTAGGCGAAGAAGGGCGGGTAGTCGAGGGTCCAGGGGCTGGTCTCGTCGGAGTACCATTCGGAGAGCGGGAGGGAGTGCGTCACGGCGAGCCAGTTCCGGTGGACCTCGAAATCGGTGCTCCGGTAGGCTGGGATCAGGAGGAGCTTAACGCAAGTGGCGACAAGGGAGAGCCAGAGGAAGTGGTGGAGGTAGTGGGGTGCGGCAGCGGCGTTGTTGGTCGGAATCAGGGAGGTGGAGACGCGGCGGTGGCTCTTGCGGTTGTTCATGGAGGTGGCCGGAGAGAGGTGGCGCGGCGGTGGATGTGGTTGCGGATTTTAGATGTTCACAATTTGAGGAATGGAGTAAGTTGACACGTCGTCACATTTGCAGTGTGATTAATCACACGTCAGGACTTTGCTGGATAGTCCGCCATGTCAGCACTGTACTTAAACGTAATTTATATAGTATTTTGTACCAACACCATTCGTTTTCGTATGTCCCGGGCGAATATGCAAACTTTACATTTTAGATTTTTAAATTTTTTTTTTACATATTTACCCTAAAATTTTAAAACTTTACATACTTACCTTTAAATAATTAAAATTTTACATCAAAACCTACCACCCACCCAACACCTCTTTCTTTCAAACTCTTCTTCCCCGTCCCCTAAACCCTAACGCCCACTTTTTCCCCCGCTCTTCTAAAATTCGTCTTCTTTCTTTTAAACCATCGCCACCCAAAGTTGAGTTTGGTACTAATTAAACCAGATTTGGCGAGATGATTTCATGTGAGTGGACTAATATTATTGGCGGCGTCGGGAATCACCTTCCACAACACCGCTAGCCCACAAAACCACCAAGTCGCTGCCTTCTGATCAAGTTTCGACCTCTCCGTATTTCACCTTTGTGGCTTCAAAGGCTACCAACCCACTCTCTATTTCCATTCCTAGTGCTAGTTCTACCGATGTGAAGCAGAACACCGACATCGTAATCCACGGGTCATGGCTGTGGGAACTTGAAGCCCGTGTCGAGCTCGCAAGCGAACCACGGAGGAGCTGGTGACGGCAGTGGAAAAAGGGTTCAAATCTGGAAAGAAGAACGTTGTAGGGGTTGAACGGAGAAGGGGAATGGGAAGAAGATGGGGGCATTTTTGATATTTCACAACTTTAAAATTAAAAGTAGTTCTTTCTCTCTTTGAAGATTCCCCTAGGACAGAGGGAGTACTAAAATTTGATTAATTGTTTTTTCAAAATCAAAATTTATAAATTTTGACGTTAAATTTCAACTAATATATACTACTCCGTCCCACAATGATGTTCCGAATTGAAAATGACACAAAGATTAAGAAAGTAGGGGACAAAGGCTTAAAGTGGGGGGACAAAAGCTGAAAAGTGGGGGACAAAGGTTGAAAAATGGTATTTTAGGTATGATTGTTAGACTAAAAATGGAAAGAATGGATATAGGAAGATCATTGTGGGACGTCTCAAAATGGAAATTAGGAATATCATTGTGGGACGGGGGGAGTACATAACAAAAATATCATATGATTTTTTTTCAAACCGTCATAGATGGCGTTTGAAGGGTGTCCTTCCCTTTCATTAAACTCACATGTTTCCAAAAATTGGCTTACAATGCCCGAAAGCTTACATTGATTGCCCGAAGGCTTACATTGGTTGCCCCAAAAGGGTATCATAAAGGCGCTAAAAATAGAATTACAAATTTGTAGTCTTTATGTATAAACAAATAGAAATATAAAGGGGTGTACATCCTAAGATAATTGGTCAAATACTGCGTAGACTTCATAATAGTTTGGCTTGAACCACTAGAAGTTGATCACAATATTCAAATATCAGTCACCTTCTCCCAAGGTTTCCAAATATTGTACTACTCAATCTAAAGTGACCAAAACTAAAGTGACAGCTCCAGAAGTAAAAAATCCAGTTCCTCTCCAATAAATTAAAGTTGTTTTTAGAAAGTAGGAATGACCCCGGTCATTTTGGTCCCAAAAATCTTTTGTAAATATAAGTGAATTTAGGAGAAAGTACAAAAAGTCTCTAACATGACACAAAATGATCAATCAAAGATTTTCCAACTTTCTCGATCCACAAAATTGATCTGTAAACTATAATTGACATCACCATTGGTAAGTTGTTATAACTACCTTGACTTGAATTTCTCCTGTGCCAACATATAGACTAGACAAGTTCAGAAGGCAACTAAGTTTAACCAATCCAAAGGAGCCCTCAGAAAAATTTAGGGTTGACAGAGAACAAACACAAAAAAATATTTCAACATAAAAAACCTAGTTTGATCCTCTACCCAAATAGTGGTGGAAAATAAAATAATTAAATAATTAAAAGCCTCCCACCTGAAAAGAAAATTTTAAAAGTGGATGAAAAATTAAAAGGTTGATAAAAAAATAAAAATCGGAGAATTACCCCTCATAACCTCACAACCGCTAGAGCAAGACTCGATTGTTGGCTGACCCAGTTGAACCATATGGGCTGAGTCAACCCGTTCTTGATTCATTTCTGAGTTGAGTCGGCCGGGAAACTTAGTTGGCCCTAGTTGGCCACTACTGAATCAGAGTTGGCTAGCTCAGATCCGAGTAGATCCGAGAAAAAAGTAGATCTAATCGAGCAGGTCTTAGATGCGAAATCATGGATGCTCCTCCCGTCGTGTAGAACACGGGTCATCGATAGCCTGTCACCGCCCCTGTAATTCTCGGCCACTATATGTATTGAGTCTCTGGTCTCCGGCCACCGCCATCACAAACTTCTCGCCGCCGCATGGACTATCGATGACCTGTCTCCGCCGCTAGAACACCTCCCTTCACATAGGTCTAACCATGGAATCCAGGACCTCTGCCGGCATAGAGAAGCTCCGTCACCACGAAGAACCAATGATCTATGGTCGGGTCCGACGCGAGGAGCTCTAATTTGATGTGAGAAGCTCCACATCCACAGAGCTTTGATCTGTTTGATCTAACCCGACAAGAGCGTCGTTCTTCGCCCAAGACCACCTGTCTCCACCGCCACAAACAAGAGTTTCGATGTGATATCGTGACTCGAAGTTTTCGTAGAAACCCAAAGGAGTAGCGGTGGAAAACAAAAAACGAATTTCTTCTCTCTTTTTTAGATATGGCAAAAACACTCTGGGATAATGAAGATATTGGAGTAGAGGTGATGGGGAGGTGGGATTGGGGTGGGGGGACTGCCGGAGTAGGCTGTTTCCGGCGGCAGCGGCCCCCCTCCAAGGGTGGGATTAGGGTTTTGACTTAGAGAGAAGGGGGAGGAAAAAGATGATGGAGAGAGAAATTGATGTGAGATTTTCTTAGAATAATCTTAACATCTACTTTGTAAATATTAATTTTTTATTCATAATTATTATTTGTAGTTAGAGATATTAACAGTCAAATATTATAATTGAAAATCGTGAAATAAAAATTAAACAAAAATTAATGGGACAAAGGGAGTATGATAATCTGGGATACAACATGAATCATATTCGTATCTCCACTAATTAACTAAGAGCAAATCCAACTGTTTCTCTATATTAGAAATTTTCATTGATTTTAGGAATTTTAAATGATTTTATAACTCCAATAACTTCCCAACCTCATTCCCCATAATAGGAATTTTGAAGAGAGAGAAGACTCCCATCCCTATATTTGTAAAAAAAAGGAAAAAAATTACGGGGAATGAATATTTAATGCAATTCCAATTGAATGCGTCAATTTTCTCTAATACTGCAATATTCATTTTTCTATTAAAATTTGTGGTCTCATATTTCCCTCATTCTTTCGTTCCTGCTAAAAGTACCATTGACTTTCAACAAATTGTTTTTGAGAAAACCACTACAATTACGAGTTTAGGTGGGATGCTTGTTATATTTTTTTGTAGGGTTTTGTCAATAATGATTTGATATCAATAATGATTTGTTTAGAAGATAGGAATTAATCTATTGGTTTATAATTTATAGTTTTTAAATTTTTTAGATGGTGTTACCTTTAACTTCAAATTGGATGAAATAATAAAAAGAATACGAAAAATATACTAGTTTCTAATTAACATCTCTCTTTTAGTTTGAAATTTGTTATGTTAACTGTTAATAAAACCTTGAAGTGATTAAAAATTAACTCTTAACTTTGAATAAAAAGGTAACTATAGAGCAACGATTGTCGGATTATGCAAAATATATAATCTGTTGGAGTTGAGTAAAAAATATTCCCTCTATCCCAGAGAAATTGGCATAATTTATATTTTCGTCCGTCCCACAAAAATTGGCACATTCAATTCTTACTTAAAGTGGCAAAAAATGAGCATATACATTTACTATATTATCCCTCAAAAAGTTGATTAAATCAACTAGTAAACTCTTCCATTACCAAAATACACTTCCTTTATTTCCCATCAACACTTCCACCTCATCTTACATAAAATACTGATCCAAAATCAATTGTGTCATTTTCTCTGAGGCGGATGAAGTATATAAAAAATATTGATTTTCATTCCCTATTCTACAGAAAAATTTAAGGAAGTTGTTGGACTTTGTCTAAGGCCCCGCCACTTCACCTTATTTTAGCTTCATTAAATTCTATACAATCTAATCAATTCAGCTCAATTCAACTTCAATAAACTCATATCAGTTTTCCTCAACTTCAATAAATTCAGCTCAACTACTTTCAACGATTTCCATTTCTTTAAAATTCAGATCTTTCTGGATTTATTTTAAAGATGAAGCTTATAGTATATGCTAATTATTTATATCGGAACCTAAGTATTATTTTTTATTGTGATTATGAAAAATATACATTTTATAAATATTTAATTTTAGTTCAATTAAGTCATTTCCTTTCAGCTTATTTCAATTTTGTTGGATTTAGTTCAATCCAGTTGAATTTAGTTTAGTTAAGTTAAGTTAAATTCGGTTTAGTTAGTTCAATTCAACTAATATCAGTTTAATTCACTTCAATAAATTAAATTCTTTAATATACAACTTAACTATCTCACCAGTTCATGGTCTAGCTTAAGACTGTTAATTATAAAGAAAATGACTTCCGTGGTCCTTTAACTATCACGATCGTTCAACTTTAACCCCTTATTTTATTTTTGAACCCTTTTGGCCCCTCAACTTACAAAACTGCTGAATCGTGGCCATTCTGTCAGGTCAAACCGTCAAATTAGGTCAAAACATCAATTTTAGAGGCAAAATTGACACTTCCCCTTTTCATTTCTCCTTTCTTTTTTCTTTTCCCCTTCCCTTCCCCTTTCTGCCACTAAACTCTAGAAATATCTCGGATTAGCTGTAATAGAATTCTGGCGACATGTGTAGCGGTCAATTTTCTCACGAACATTGCTCGCGTGGCCTTCTAAATTTGATTGGGCACCGCTTCCATCATATCCTTTTTTTAGCTTCTTCTACTATTTATTTTCCCCATTTTCTATAGAAAAAATAATATTCTGCTAATTATCAGCTAACCCTTAATCAACCCTGTGAAATATAAGTACTATCCCTTAGAACACGAGATCGGATTCTTGAGTATCCACATAGGGTTACCTATCCTTACGATTTTAGGGAATGTAAGAGCTGATCCTCACAACAAATCTAGGTTTGTGCAGACTTCTTTTTCATTTTTTCTCATGTGCTCCTGTTTTATGAAGACTAAGCAAATCAACTGTAGGTATTACTGTTTCCATCCCATAGACCAGGTTGGCCGTTGTTTCTCTCATAGCCCCTCTCACAGTTGTTCGATATGACTAAAGCACACTGTGTAACTCATACACCCAATTTCCTTCAGCCCCCACCAATCTGGTCTTTATACCATAGGTAATCGTCCCGTTGGTAACTTCAACCTGGCTGTTGGCTTGGAGTAGTAAACCAAAGTAAGTTTCTGCTGGATTTTGAAGTCTTCACACCACTTCTTAAATGAATTATGGGCGAACTACCTCCCATCCGTGATGAAGGTGCTATGTATCCCGAACCTGGACAGCATATTTGTCACACAAAAGTCTATGCAACTTGTACCTTTCATGTTGGTCAGCATATCTGCCTCTACCTATCTGGTGAAGTAGTCAATCACTCCATTCACGTACTTTGCTCTTCCAGCTACTTCTAGGAATAGCCCTACCAGGTTAATTTCCCAATTCTCGAACGACCAAGGCCAATGGATCACCAACATCTCTTCCTTGGAAACATGAGTCAAAGGATTATTTTTTTGACATGGAACACAGGTTTAAATCAATTCAAAAAAATCTTTAAATATCACTGGCCACTAATATCCATCCCGTAAAATATGGTTAGCGGTGGACTTGGATTCTTGGTGAGCTTCGCAATGGAATCCCACATCACAAGAGGGGCATCATATACCATGTCTTGTATAAAGTGTCAGTATGTATTGTGTATCTTGATGCTTTGACATTTATATTTCTGGCTTCAGCCTTATGTTTGGGTAATGTACCATCACTTAGATATCTTATGATCAACGTCATCTAGTTTTTTGCTTCGTTTATGGCTATTACATACTCATCCTCACAACCTTGACACTTCAACGTTTCCATCCCCAACTATTCAAGAGATCCTAGTCTCAGATCAGCTGATGCTAAATTACTCAGAGCATTGGCCTTCTAGTTCTGCCCCTCGTTCAATGAAGTTCAACTTTCATCTTGATCACAAATAGAAAATTCTAGAAAGAAAGGCAATTTAAACAATAAATTGAGGCGCTGCTGTTGGTTTACTATCATTGTCTGCTAATGATTAATGGTTTTGTGACGTAAGAGTGCATGGAGGATTGGTTAGTCGGTTCTGGTGCAGGATAGGGTATACCTTTTCTTTTGTTACTATGCTCGAAGTGTGGTGTGGTGTTTTTCTTCGTTGTCTAGTACATAAATCAATTAATGGCTAGGGATGGATAGTTTAGTGTTGTATAAGTTTGGTTTTATCGCTGGAGTAAGTTTTGAATTGGATTGTTGGATTTTATTTTGTGGACTACTCGTATGTGTGTAATGGCTATGACACTATTGCGTGGGTTAGTAATTCAACTAGTTCAAACATATGCGGGGGATGTTATATTTATTAATATTTAAATGGGTTGTTACTTGGGTTGTTTGTATCTGGGCTTAGATTTAGATTTTCAGTTGATGGAGTGTATTTCAGCGAGACATGGAATGAAGACGTATTGAAAGAAACTAATAATGGTTTAAGTTGGACTATACTTGACTCAAGCTAGTGTCCACATGTTCGTTTGCCTGTGACCTATTTATTGAAAGATTATCGTGATCTGTAACTGGCATAACCCTCATAAAAGTTAGTAATTTTAATAAATACATGGAACAAATTTTCTAACTAACGCTAGCTAGCTTATTGAATGTATCTATAAATTTATCATGTCCATAATTTTATTTAAAAACATAACACATCCTTTTTAGATTTACTGAATTCCCATGAAAGGAAATTAGATTCACCCCGTGGCTTTCGAGAGTTTGTAGAGGAGCCGGTGTAAGATGACGATGGTGAAAATGGTGAGCAAAAAAAAAACCTGCAAGCCACTTTATCCAAGCGCTGCACTAGCCTAGTCACAGAGACTGATAAGCTCTCCATTCTCATGAGAGAAAAAAATTGCCATGGTGGTGTTTTCTGCGGGAGGAAATGCATACTCTTTCGGGAATCCTTGTGTTTCAGAAGTCATTGAAAACTACGAGGCTAAAAATCCGAGTCAAATCCACCCCAGAGTTGCCTTGGAAGCACACCAAAAGACTAGTGTCCACACCCTGACTGAAGAGTATGCGGCGCTGAAATCCAAAATCGAGGATGAGAAGAAAAGACACGAGAGGTTCAAAGTCCAATAATCAAATCGTAGTTGGTGAGAAGCTCTCGTGGAAGAGCTTCGTCTTGAACAACTTGAAGTGTTGAGGTTAGCCTTACACATTCTCTGTTTAGATGTTCAAACTGAGTCTTGAAAGCTTTTGCCCACGTATGCAAATTTTGATGGAGCACCAAGTCCACCTGCTCAACCTATCACTCCTCTCACAATATTAAATGCTATCATGAATTATTTTTCTTCTAAATGCCAGACATCATCCTATGCTCCTACACCATTGCCATTTACTTCTCGTTATGTTGGTCTGATTCTTGATAAGCATGGGATTTCAGTAACGGATGGACCCATATTTTTGGGTTAGTACGTTGATGATGGTGATGGGTGTGGAGTTTTTCAGCAATCAGTGTTATGACAGCTTTTTCAATCCTAATTATTTTTCTTGAATGGTTCTTCAATTTTAATTCTATGTTGCTTCTTTAGTGATAAAATGGTTTCATTCCTTTTTAAACATTGGATATTGAATGAATTTTATTTAGAAGATGTTGTGCTCCATTGAAAGAATTGATAAAATATTTACTTATTCATCTAGTTTTAGAAAATATTTAGTTGTCTACATCAATCATAATTTATGCTCACCACTAGAAATATACATCCACCTTATAAAATTGTATCAAAATTGATAATGAATTTCTATTACTAAATTTATAACGTTAAACTAACCACCGAATCTACTCTGGAAGTACAAATCAGCCTAGGAATAGATCTCATGTTTATATTCTACCAACTTTATTCTCTCTTATATAAGATCAAAAAAGTGTCAAAGAAGTTATTGATGATAGTAATGATATTCGAAAGATGCCAATACTCACAAACAATATTTGTACCAAGTTACACATATGTTTAAAGCAGGCCCAAAAAACAACTCACATCGGAGAACCAATAAAGTGAAAAAAGGATTAACATTGTATCTTACAAAAAATGAAATTGATGTACATGTATAACCACTTAAAATTTCATCACTTTCAAGCCACTAGCAAAATATCAAATGAAAAACCCTACATTCTCTGCCCTCTCTCTATTCTCACTGCACCACTCATTCTACAATTTTCCCTGTATTTCCATTAGGAGAGATGGGGAACAATAGTTTATTTTAATTTATGTTTTACTATTCAATAAGTGTGATATTTTTCTCCACAGATTAGTTTTGTTCTTCGACCTGATTGATTAGATCGTTGTATTTATGATGATAACTCGATTTAGTTGTTCAAGTTGATGCATTATTCTCGATCAGCTTATTCAGATCGTGTGTTGCTAATTTTTTTCTGATTATATTTTTGGGTCTCCATTTATTTGGATTCATCAGATCTATGTTTTTCATGGTGTTTACAGTTTGGACAACATAGATCGTGGTTGGATCAAGTGGTGTTACATCTGTATAAGATCTCTATTTGGTGCAGTGATATTGATGTGTGATACTCTCTTCTCTATCAAGTGGTCATGATTTTTGCGGGAAGCAAGTTAATATCGCCAAGGGTGATGTTACAGTTTTTTATTAGATATCTGATCTGTAATAGTACAGACGATCAGTCTAGTTGGCATGCAATTTAGATATCCTTGCAATATGTTAGTTTTTCTAGAAGCGCTAGTTAGGTTGGACATCAATTTCAATCAATGTAATCGCCACTAGTCTTTTTCCCATCATTTTGGAATTATTGATTTTTCAAAAAAAAATTGCATCACTTTCATCCAGTCTTGTGGTACATCATTTTTTTAATGAGCTACGAATCTTCATAAAAGATTGTATATAATTTCTTGGATCTTCTGGGAACTATCCATGAAATATGAATTGATCCTTAATTAACATGACTATAGATGTTGAGTTATCATAATTGTCCACATAAGGATTACTATAGGAACTTGCTCGTTTTGCCCCTTCTTCAAGCTTCTACCATTATATCACATGGCTCTCATTCTACTACCAACCTTACGATTGACCTTCCATCTACTACCATACTTGCAAATGACCTTATCTAATTACGATATTCATCTAAGCTCACAAAATCAAGTTGACCAACTCATGGAGTAAAATTCCTATTAAGTCATAATTGTCTCAAATTAGAAGAGTTAATGAAAATAATCAAATAAACTGGTTTTAACTCTCTATCATGCAAACCATTCGTAAATATAATTAACCACCAACATAAGCATCTTAAACGTGATGTTAAATGATATAAGAAAACATGCAATTATCTTCTCATTAAAGCCCCTAGACTTAGAGCTTTATTCATCCTCGAGTAAACAAGAACAAGCAAACATCCAACATTATACCAAAGAAAATATTTTTTAAAGAACGCCCAATACTTCATTCCTAGATCTACCATCACCCAAAACACAAGAGTTCCCCCCAAAAAAAATTCCAAACAAAGGAATCCTAGAACACCCAATCAGGTCAATAATAAGAATGAGGTACAAATACCCAAAGAATCAAGTTACAAGCCTACTCCACCCCAAAGAACCACAAAAGGAAAAAACAAGAGAAGTTCAGAATTTTTTTCATTTTGTTCTCAATTTCTTTCATTTAGCATAGGAGCCCTCTCGAGTTTCATCCTAGTCACTATTTTCTTTCAAAAATCACACCTTACTTTTTTTCACACCCTTAAGGCCTCTCATTTTTTCACAGGTTTCCCTTTCAGGTTTCAACCTATCCGAGCCATCCAATTTTGGCTAAGTTGCATTTTTGGATTTTGACTTAGCTGGTTTGTTTAGTCAATTTTTTTTTATTTAAAAAATGGTATTTTTCAAGACATAAAATGCTCAAAAGAGAGCTCCATGTTACACCAAGAGAAGTATAACACCACAACTCATAAACAATTACTAAAGGAAACATTCAACAAGTTGTCCAAACACCTAAAAATTTATAAAAGTTAAAAAAAACAAAGAGAATGTCACCATCAAAACAAATAAAATATTTTCTAATCCCCTTCCCCACCATTAGTATAAGTATTGTCCTTAATGCATGCAATGAAGCTCAAGAGTGTCAAAGGGAAAACTCGGAATCACCCTAAATCATCAATCATCCATCCTATTCTTCGGGATCTGTCAAGCTTACCTGGCTTCTCGCCTCTTATCGCGCCTCTCATTGCGGAAACGCCGCTCCTTGTCAGTCTTGACCCAATTATTAATGGTAGTAGCTTGCATTCCAACTATAATCTCCTCGTGCTCTTCACCCTGAGTTTGCCACTCTTGTCTCATATCTCGGTCCATGTAATAGTCCTGATCCTTCATGGCGGATAGGCGGTGGCCATATCCATCCATTAAGCTGCCCAAGTGGCTGACCTCGTCTCTCACACCAAAAAGCTCCTGGCTAAATTGGTCAAGGGTGATAACCAACCTCCTATCTGCTCAACCTGGGTCCTAAGATGGTGATTGATAGTTAGTAACATCCCGTAGCCACGGGTGCTACTGTGATGGTGGCACATACTCTTGAAATGGGCTGTGTTAAAGATGATGTCATGGTTGAGGTTGTGGAGAAGGGGGTGACTGATGGCTTCATTGATACGATCTTTGCGGAGATGGTTGATGTTGCAGGGGCGAGCTTAAGTAACCATAATGAGAGGGAAGGTTGTATCCTGGACCCCTCTGTTAAAACTGAGATGGAGCTTGCTTCGGCTGCTGATATTGGATTGGCAGCTTATCCATAGACTCTGTACCATGACCCTGAGGCTGCTCCTTATCTGGACCATCCTACCCACGAGGTGCATCCAACTCATGATAGAATTCCCTTATGTAAGACTCATGCGGCTCTATGATCATGTTCTCCACTGTCACTCCTCTCTAATAAGAAGTCATATGCTCTTTGGCAAGGCTAAAAAAATAAGTCACCATATTTTAAAGTAATATTTTGTGACGCAAAGTTGACAATCCCCCAAATTTTAGTTTCCCTACTTTCTTAATAGGTGTAGTTCTCTTCCTAATACAAGCTTTTTTAAATAAAAAATTAGCACGGTTAGGAAAATTTTTATATGGCATCTAGAGAGGGAATACTAACCTGACACTATTTGAAGACTTCTTGAATCTCCTCCTTGTCCACCTCCACATTCTTCTTGTCCATTAAAGCCACACAAAAAAAGGCGGTGGAGTGGTAACTTTTTCGATCTTCTTGGTTGCATACTTCCAAGGAGAGTAAGTGTATTCGGGCTCCACAACATCAACTTCATCGGTGGCCCTCTCAATGGAGACTTCTTCCTCGAGTCTTTCTTTGGTGCTTTTCACTACTTAGTTATTCTCTTTCTCAACTACAACCATGTCCTCCTTTGGTCCTTATGCTATTGAAAATTGTCCTGTAAGTAAATTCAACCCGACTGTTGGCTCGGGGGTAGTATACCAAAGTGAGTTTCGACTGAATATGAATTGTGGGCGAACTTCCTCCTATTATGTGTGATAAAGGTTCTTAGTATCCCGTACCTGGACCAAATATTTCTCCAACAAAAGTTGATGCAATCACACCTTTCAAGTTGGTCACTGTATCTGGCTCTACCCGTCTGGTGAAAAAGTCAATTGCTACATTCACGTACTTGACTCCTTCGAATACTGGCAGGAATGGCCATTCTAGGTTAATTTCCCAATTCACCACCATCTCTTCCTGGGGAACATGTGTCATTGGATTTTTTTTGACATGGAACGCAGGTTTAAATCAATTCAAAAAAACCTTGAAGCATCACATGCCACTATATACATCCCGTAATAGCTTTTTGGCGTCACACATCACAAAAGAGGCATCATATACCCTGTTTTGTATAAAATGTCATTATTTATTGTGTATTTTCATGCTTTTACTTTTATCTTTCTGGCTTCAGCCTTAGCTTTGGGTAATGTGCTATCCCTAGATATATTATGATCAGTGTCATCTAGTTTTTTTTGTTAATGGCTTTTACAGACTCTTCCTAATAATTGCGACACTTTAACGTTTCCATCCCCAGCTATTTAAGAGATCCTAGTCTCAGATCGGCTAATGCTAACTATCTCAGAGTATCAGTCTTTTGATTCTTCCCTCTCGTTCAATGAACTTCTACTTTCATCTCAATCACAAATAGAAAGTCCTAGAAGAACAGGCCAATTCAAACAATGAATTGAGGTGTTGCTATTGATTGACTATCATTGTCAGCTAATGATTAATGGTTTTGTTACGTGAGAGTACATGAAGGATTAGTTAGTCGATTCTAGTGCAAGCTAGGGTAGACTTTGTCTTCTTTTTTTTTAACTTTGTGCGAAATGTGGTGTGGTGTTTTTTTCACTGTCTAGTACATAAATCAATTAATGGCTAGGGATGGATAGTTTAGTGTTGTGTAAGTTTGTTTTTCTTGTGAACTCCCAACCTTAATGAAGTCTGCAAGCTAGATTTTAACCAGAAATTCATATTATCTTATCTTCTTTCTTCGACTATTTTCAACTATAACTCCAAACCCCACAAGAAATTTTAACACAGAATAAAATAAAATGAGATAAATAAATAATATTAGCAATGATAAATTATTGACTCATTTCTAGGATTCTTTGAGAAAGGAGAAATGAATAATAGTACGCCAAGAAAACGAGATATACAATTCGCACATTTAAAAGAATAATGATGATAAGTCATTAAAAATGAATTGAGTCGTTAATTAAATATCTATACTATTAAAATTTTGCAATAAAGTCACGTAATATTTGAATTACAATTGAAATCAAAATATTGATAAAATTTGATTTATTAAGTAAATATTTATATTATTGTTAAAGTTCGGTAATAAAATCTCGTAACATTGAAACTACAATTGAAACAAAAATATTGACAATTTTTTAGCCATTTAAAGAAAGAAAAGAGTACTAATAATGAATAAGGAAAATATTTATATTATATATACATTATAATTAAAATTAATATAAAAAATAATACGTAAATGGAAAAAAGGGGGTGGGCGGTCAACCCCACCCCAATATGACAAGAAAACAATAATGGGGATCAAAATGGCTTGCAGCCATTTGTTTTGTTGCTTTATTGAATCAATGTGCAAAGGCAACCTTGGACCGTGTGCCAAGTCAGCCAAATGAAGGTCGGCCAAGCCCCCATATATGCAAGGGTGAGGAATTGATTCTTCAGACTTAGTTACGCAAAATTCTTTCCCTCTTCCCAGTGGCGGAACTTGACAAAATTTTTAGAAGGGGCGGATGTTAAATAAATTTTAGGAGGGGCGAATGTTATCTTAATTTTTCCAGGGCGGATGAAAAATAAATGTATTTACCCATTCATTCGCCGAAGGTTCGGGGCGGCCGCACCGGCTCGCCCCCTAATTCCGCTAATGTCTCTCCCCTTCTTTCTTGCAAATAAAATATAGAAAAATATATTAGTTTGGATAGGAACTACAAAATTGTACTAATTTCAAAACACCGAGACTACGTTCAATCTAATGAGTGTTTTCATCGCCCTAACACAAATTGAATTAAAATTTGTAATTGTATGCTATTTTATGTCTGTTAGTTTTAAATGTGTTATTTGATAATTTTATATAATGCATGAAATGTTTATATATATATTATTCTCTTTTCATGTTTATTATCATAATAATTAAGCACGTCGTGTACTTTATCATACTGTGCTTAATTATTGTGATACCATGTGAAGTTAATTACTGATTATATGTGGATGACCCGCTTGTACTTTATCTTGCCATGTCAAATTTGACTGTGTGCTATTTGATTACTTGTCTGTGTTTATCAAGGTTTCGACGCGATTGGAGCTCGGTTTAGATCGACGGGGAATGGTATTGACCGAACCGTACGACTAGATCGGATACTCGTGGCATTTCTGGTATGCTAGCATAACCATCTGGTATTCTGATACGAGCTCGTAACTGTACATATTAGGTGTGGTTGACGATTATGGATTTTTGGATCGTGATAACCTTTGGGCTCTACTATAGGGTTTATGCCCTAATGCCAGTCACAGTAGCCATATAAGAACTTGATTGCATCTTGTCATAACCTACCTGTATCCTTTTACTATGTGTTAGGATTTATGTGACTATTTGCTTTACGTGATCATTAAATGTACTTGGTTATTATTGGCGATGGAACCTCACTAAGCAAGAACCTTACCTTAGTTTAAATAACACTAACAGGTGTAGTTGAACAGTTAGAGTGAAGTACACTGGTACCTTTACTTCTTTTGGGGAAGAATCTTGGGCGAACCCTAGAATATTTTGGTTTAGGTTGTATTATAGATATGTAAAATATTAATGTAAACTGATCCTTACCGGATCCTTTAGAACTTTTGTCTGCACTTTAGTTAAAACTCCTGTTTAATGCTTGCATTAAGACTTTCATTGTAATAGTAAGTTAGATTTTGGATTTTCTAAATTGCTTCCGCATAACTGTATTTGCTCGTTACTGTAATTGAGTAATCCAATCCGTTGAATTCTCGGTAGCACGCTCATTCCTACCCAATACTTGCGTCAAAGCAAGTGGGTCGTAGATTTGGGGTGTTACATATGTGGTATCAAAGCTTTCCCAAATCAAGTAAAGGCTGAACCAAAACATACCTTAATAAAAGACTCACTTAAACTTCATGAACTATAAACACTACATCAATTTTCTCCAAAATTAGCCCAAAATTACCAAACTAACATTGTCAATTGAAAACATAAGTATAAGAAGTGATATTGGGTAAGTACTTAGGAAGTTTATTAAGGGATAGTGACCAGAGAGTAAAAGCTTTAATATTTATTTCCTAGGAAGAAACTTTAAATATAGAATAATACTATTCAAACAAGAAAGAAAAAGAAGCAAAAACATTGTATTAAAACTATTCCACCAGAGATTATCATATGAAATTGAAGCAAAAATAAATAAAACTAAGAAGTGACCTTTTATTTGAACTGAGAAAACCTTTGAATTGCTTGGGGATGGCCAGCCCATAGTTTGAATCAGGTTCTCAATTCAAATTGAAAGGTATCCAAACAATAATACTAATAAAACTTAAAATACCAAAAAAACAAGACAATAAAGTGAGAATTATAATATGTATCTTCACGACTATTTAATAACCAATACAATGCGATTAGACCGTTGAGTGTGGTAAATATAACCTCAATTCATTTAGGCGCTAATGGAAGGAGAACAAGGTAGAAGCTCAAACCTGTTAATTGGACATAACCCTACACCTTGCGGATAGAGTTATTTGCAAGTCAAGTTACGAAAATATTGAATTGGATGCTGGAAAGGGAAAAACAATCATAATCGCCTTCTAGGGATCGAAGTCAAAGGCCAGAGACAAAAGATGTGGCTTTGGAGCAGTTCCAGAAGTTTCATCCCCCTAGGTTCAACGGCGGACCCGACGATGAAGTGGCGGAAAATTGGATTGAAACAATGACTCAAATCTGCCGGGCCTTGGGATACCTGGATGAGTGGAAGGTGAGTTTCACTATATTTCAGTTAGAAGAAGCCGCTCAGGATTGGTGGAGCATAATAAAAAGGAAGTGGTAAATGGAAGAAACCCCACGCACCTTGGAAAATTTTGAGGAGTTTAAGATGAAGTATATTCCACCCTTAGTTAAGGAACGGAAAGAGGCGGATTTCATAAACTTGAAGCAGGGCATAATGAGTGTAGCTGAATACAAATAAAATGTTTGTACACTCTCTAAGTTTGCAGAGAAACTGGTCTCCACGGATGATGAGAAGAAGAGGATATTTGTCCAAGGGCTAAGGTTGGAATTGAGGGATGCCTTAGCTCCGACATATCAAAGTAACTTTACTGCAGCCATTGAACAAGCTTGCAGGGTGGAAGAAACCGAGAATACCTTATGTGCCATGCACCAGACAAGACAAGCTGATAAGATATCAAAAATATCATTTATTATTATTATTTTCTTAATTTAGTATTTTTAGGAGTTTAACACTATAC
>JAULKM010000008.1:7665145-7682496 GCA_032355605.1 Rubia tinctorum
CGGTTCATACAACCCAAAAATTTTATCTTAATTTCTTCTAATTTACACTTTAAACCTTGGTTTTTCCATGACTTATGTAAAAACCGTCTTTCAAGATACAGACTTTATATGGTGCAACAATTAACTAATGAAAATAGTCAAATATTCCAAATATGATGGAAATGTTGTCTTGATGGTGAGATAAAATGAAACTCACGATATCTTCCTTTTGTCCCAACTCTATTTCCACAGCAATTATTAACACGCTATTCAATAAACATTTTTAACCGTTCATGTGTTTACAGATGTATAACAACGGTAAATAAAACATTATCATTTAAAATTTACTTGTTACGATGAATTGAACAATATGTTATACAATAATATTATTATTTATATGTATATTTAAATATGTAGTCAAGTATGTTATCAAATTTAGATTGAGAATATTGTTAAATAGTAAGTGCACAAATAGAGTTGGTACGGAATTACATCCATTAAAAAAACTCATACTTGATTATATATTTTTATCCCATTATTTCGTATTTTTCTTTATGGAGGTTTTTGCTAGGTTAGACGTCGGTTTCATAAGTTGAAATCATTCATGCGTCTCTTGTGAAAGACAACTATCAAATCTCCGATGCCCACGACAAAGACAACCTGTTCTTTTATTTACAGCATCCATGCAAAACTTGGAATCTAATTACAAACAATTATTTGTAGACAAACTCTTCAATTTTATAAACCCATAGTCGAAGAATATTAAATTAATCCTAATAGCAGCTGATATTGACTTTTTTTTCACGAGAATTACCACTCAATTTTAAATAACCCCACCTCTATTGAGGCTATTTAACATTAAAAAAAACACCACAAATTTTTAAACTCGATTATAAAGTTCTAGACTAATAATTGAGGTTAAAAACTTTTTATTTCGATTTGTTTAGAAGTAAATGCATTTTTTACCCCAGATAAAAATAACCGAGGTAAGTGATAGATTTTGTACCTAGGATATTTTTTAACCAAAACAAAAGATTGTAAAATCAAAGCAAATGCAGTGATCGAACGGCTTACGATGTCACATTTGGTCATATATGAGAATGGCCGACTTCGCATCTTTTGCGTTTTCACCGACCTGAGATGCGATGGACGACTGACATTGGTAGTATGTTACACTTTAAAAACTTTTAGAGTTTAAATTTGTTTGAAAATGATTGAATTCGGTCCAAGAAAGTAATTTTCAATACAGAAGTATAATTTAATTTTGCGTACAAAAGTAATTGCAGAAAATGGTTGAAAATCATGCACAGATCAAATCGCACAAACAGTAAATTATTATTCAATTGTACTGAAATTATAAAAAAAACTCCATAGCGATAAAATAATCGTTACAAACATTGTACATAAATTCGAATACAAATGTTTTTGTTCAAACAAAACATGGATAGTTATTAAAGCAAGAAGCTATGATTATGATGACCTTGAAAACAATGGCCCTGCACCGTCTATGAGCTTGAAGAACTTGTCCCAAATGCATATGCAGTTTCCGGAAAGGAACTTGAAGAAATGCTTTGGGGACAGGGGTCTTGGTCTTCGTGCTCTCTAAGTAGTTCATGTTTCACTCTCTCCCATAGCACCTCAGCACAACTGGGGTCTTATCACTTTGTAGGAAGGCTACCTCCCCCACCGGATGTACTGAAACCCAAATAGGAAAAATACAGTTCCTATATATATGTGTGAAAATAATACTAAATGAAAATAAAATAATTACATGCATTTAGCTAGCTAGGCCTTACCAAATTTAGATTAATCTCGAAGTTTTGTTACTTATGGGTGCACTTGAATCGGGGGTTATCAGGAGACATTGTATAGTGTTCCCTTGAACACAAAAGGTCATGGGGTGCTCCGTTGTGGTGAACAGTAGAAACACAATGCATTATTTACTGTCATTAATTGTATATACACATATATATATAAGTAACCACGTAAAATAAATATAGCTCATATATAGATGTATATATACGTAAAATAAATCGATGACCTGGAAAAAGGGGTGTCTGGAACATCCTTCGCTAGTCATTACTCCTAAATTTTCTAAGAAAATAATTTGAGAAAAAAAATCTTGAAACTTGAAGAGTGCGGCGTTGGCCATGCATCGCACATATATTTCGGTCATAAATAGTTTCATGGCCGACTTGTATGAGCAATATCGAGGTTCAGTCGTTTTGATCGAACATGGCCACCAATAGACTACCGAGTTAACATTTAAAACTTTCAAGAAAAAAGTATGAATTCAGATGCATATCTGCGTGGTCGGTCATCATCCCCTAAGGCCGACAAGGAAACTAAAACATGAATGATGTCTCATTCATAAAAAAATTCCAACACATATTAAATTACTCTATTTAAATGTTGTTTTAGATAAGCTTAAGGTACGAATGGTAACTAGGGATTGTAGTGGACGTGTTTCGCTGGAGGTCCGCCCTGTATCTGCTCAAATAGGGCGGATATGGATATAATTTTTATGGAGGTGAGGTTGGTATGGGTATGAAAATTGATACTCGTCATAGGTAGTGGGTCGGGCATGGATGTTAGTTCATATCTGCCCCGTCCGCCCCACTATACCTGCGATGTAAACACTAATGTATTAAAATAAACTATTAATTATCCATAATGCATATTTTTACTTATAATATATTCATGTAAATATTATTATAATATATTAAAATTATTAATTTTAAAGTAAAATTTCAGGTGTTTGTTTTGGAGATATGGATGGGGTGAGTAATATGGATTTGAAGTGGGCATAAAGACCCAATTGGGTGATGGAGCGGGGGTGGATTTAATGTTGTACCTGCCATGAGTGAAAGGGCGGGTATGTGTATGAATATTTTAGGTGGGCATGGGTATGAAGGTATCATAATCCGTACCCGCCCTTCCTCATTGCGATCCCCAATGGTAACAATGTATTGAGCGAGATTGGTTTAGCACATGTTCAATTTGTTTTTCGTGTATGGTGTTGTATTGTCTATAAAAATCTAAAACTAAAGGGTAGACGTTCGGTAAATAGTTTGTGAGGATTGTAAATAATAATATATGAAGAACTACAATGTATGTCGATATAAGAATATCTATTCTCACTCGCTCCAGTGGTCTGGTATTATTATCTAAATGCACAATGCATCTAGCGGCATTCAAGATGGTGTAGTGCCTGAATTCTGAGTTACTGTGTTGTTTCTTGTACTACATGCAATATAATATGGATTAACATTAAATACAGCCCAGAGATATGTAAACACTATTGTCACGAAATGTTTGTATACGCTACCTTAATTTGAATCAATTTGAATGATTTTGTTGTTGTTGAGCTATCTCCACCATACCCTTAAGTAATATATCAACAAATAAATTGAAGGGTGGGAGGTGAATGAGTCCAACCAATAAACATTCATAAGGCATTTAGACAACAAATATAACTTAACATAGAAATCTATGTTGACAACATGGTAGTCAAAAACAGAACAATGAACTAGTTCATAAGCAACATGTAAGAGACTATAATCACTCTACAAGCGATTAGTATGAAACTAAAACAAAAGAAATTCACCATCGGAGTATGAGTTGGAATGTTTCTAGGGTACAAAGTGTCATCGGGATGGATTGAAGCAAACCCAGAGACATTACGAGTGATCCAAGAGTAAACTATGCTTCGCTCAATAAAAGATGTCCAAATCTTAACTAGTTCATTAGCCACGTTAAATCAGTTCCTCTCTAAAGTTATTCAAAAGCACATGACCTTATTTAACATCTTGTGAAAGACTAAAAAGTTCGGTTGAAATTATTACTATCAGAAGGCATTTAATGAATTGAAAAATATTACAAAGGTTACCACTACTTGCAGGCCCAAAGATAGGTAAGCTGTTGTACGTGTACCCGGTTGTTTCAAGCCATGCAATCTATTCAGTTTTTACCCGCCAAGACAAAGACAAGCATATCCCAGTGTAATACTCCATCAATTGCATAGAAAAAATCGTACTTTTCTTTCTGGTCCATCCCATTGAAAACTTTATATTTTGACCAATTCCTTTTTTTTGCACACACTCTACCACCCGAATTGCCTATTTTACCCTTTAAAAAATTAGAATCTCAAGAAAACCTCAAAGTTGTTTGACTCATCTTAGATGAAACCCCCAGTTTGGACCCATCTATCTGAACCTCTAATCCATTAACCTTAAAACCCAGCCCATTAAACATGTAACTTACGTTAAATTAGTTCTTCCCCTTCCAGCTACCACCAGAATTTAAAACTGGTGGAATTAATGGTTTGACTTCTCACTGGTGAGAGAAGTTAATGGGAGGAACCCGTGACTAAATTTTGTCTCCTCTTGTCCATCTTCCAAGAACTCTTTCCATCTTCCGATAACACATTGATTGAATAAGACAATTAAATTAAATTAAATTAAATTAAATTAAATTAAATTAAATTAAATTAAATTAAATTAAATTAAATCAAATCAAATCAAATCAAATCAAATTAAATCAAATTAAATCAAATCAAATTAAATCAAATTAAATCAAATTAAATTAAATTAAATTAAATTAAATCAAATCTTCTCCGACTCAGGAGAAGAGCCGAGGGGGCGGAGCTAAATTTAAAGGGTTATAAATTAGGATTAAATTGAAATTTTCTTATGTTGCAGTGTTATATTGATACTTTCAATCAAAAGTTAGTGTCATAAATGTATTTATCCATTTTTTTATATGCCCAATTGTCTTCCGAGTTTGAAACTCATTCGGCCATTGTTCACGAAGAGCCGAATTTATTGTTATGAGTCTGAAAAGCTCATCGGCCTTCATTTATGAAGAACTGAAATTCTGGTTAAGACACTAGTAGAGAATGCCCTATCAAAGGTATCGTTAGAAGACGGTTCCATCAGAACCGCCTTTAATTGAGGTCAGAAATGATTTTCGAGTTCGAAATTAGCTCTTAGATCCCTCTATTCATTTTAAAGGAGGTTCAAAATCAATTAAAGACAGTTCCACCTTTAATTGTAATCAATTAAATGCGTTTCCGCCTTTAAATCCGCCTTTATTAGCATATACCCTAACTTGCTACCTTTATTCCTTCTCCCACCTAGCCCCTCACTCCGCCGGCCCCTCACTCCACCGCCGCCACCCCCACTAGCCCCTCACTCAGCCACTGCAACTACACTGGAGCACTCCTCACGTCACCACCCTCTCTCCACCTCCGTTCACCATCTCCTACCTCAGCCGCACCGGGAAGCTCCGCCGTGAAGCCCGCCGGCCTCTACACTTTTGTTAGTGATCTGCCATTCATCGTGAAGGCAGAACGGTAGAGATCGATCATTTTTCGTGAAGCCGTTCCCCGGAAGCCAGAGCGGTGGAGATCGATCGTTTGTCGTGAATCCAGAACGGTGGAGATTGATTGTTTGCCGTGAAGCCAGATCCATTCGTTGTAAGCACAAATGCTTTTGCCTCGTCGCCGCCAAAAGCCTCTGCCGGAGACGTTTGTATTTTTTTTTCTTTTCATGAATGCAGTTGTTTTAAAGATTGTTGTTGTTCTGTATCTGGGATTGCTAGCCTTTTATGTTTCTTGTTCTGTTTTTGCGATTGCAGTTGTACTGTTTTTGCAATTGCAGTTGTTTTGTTTTTGCGATTGCAGTTGTTCTATTTTTTGCAATTGGTGGGTTTTTCCCGCTGCCGAAAACATTGGTTCCGGCAACTATTTTTTTGAATGGTAAGAGAGAGTTTCAGAGCTCGAAAACTCTTTCTGATCTTATTAAAGGTGGTTTTATTGGCTTTTTAAATGCGGTTTTTAACCACCTTCATTGAAAATTTTAAAGGCGGTTATTGAAACCGCCTTCTTTTGATGGACAGTGGAAGGAGGAGTTAGAGAAGGCACAATAAAATTTCCTTTAATGGTCTGATATAACCGCCTTTGATAGAGGGTTTTACACTTGTACGAGTCCGGAAATGGAAAAGAATATGAAACGATAAAAGAGAGCCCAACCACCCGGTTTAATCCGGAATTAGGATTTGACTTTGGAACCGTGCTTCCAAACTCGGAAGCATTTAAAGAGGGGGAAAATCAGATGAACTTGCTTCATTTTTACCAGGTTTGGGTCAGAACATGGACCTAAACTCGGAAGCAAAGTCACTAATGGTTGGCCATCATGAAGGAATAATATATGAGTTTGGAAGCTTGTTAATAATGGATATCGATTAAAAATAGTTTTATTATAGACCCATCTTTAATAGGCTACCTTTGTTGGGTTATTTAGCCCACCGTATAAAGAAAGCTTTTAGGTATCCTCCCCTTAGTATTTTTCCAGAAAGTGAACACGCCTCCTTCATCGTCACCAATCGAATATCATATAAATTTCCTTTCAAAAACTCTGAATTGCATAATTTTGATAAGCACTCTTAACGAAGGTTGATCGAACACCCCTCTTGAAATCGAGAAGACACAGACGAAGTTTTCAAGAACACAGTTTTATGAACTTTACTAACACAAGGGACTAATTCATGAACCCAAGCAGTGGTTGCACAAAAATTAACACAAAGAACCCTAACAGTTTTAAGCACTAATCTATAATGCACAAATCTAACTAACGGTTTAATGTTTAACAAGCAAAAAGTGTAAACTCAAAATCTGAAATATATAATTGATAAATACACTACCTTTGAAATATATAATTGATAAATACATTGCCTTTATGTAAACTCAAGAATTTTAAGATTACTTCTAATGTAAATGAACTACCTCACTAAAAAATTCAGTGAGAAATATACTATAGTGATATCTTTCTAAAACCCTAATCTCGAAAATAAATTAGTAAACCCTAATTCGTATATGTGTGTAAAAGTAATGTTTGATAATCTATCTTTATCTCTGAATATGATTATTTGATTAAGAATGAAATAAATCAACAAATTAAAACATGAGTGATGAATATACTTATTCTCAATCTTCTTAACCACAAAAGAGTTGGTTATAAACCTATGAGAGAACGTTAACTACCAAAAATAGCATGTCATCGCTTCACCACTAATCACCTGTTTCAAATCTCTCTGTCCATACCCGTAATGGGTTCTGTTCTGTTCCGTAGGAAAAGAACTCTCCCCGGATTGAGGAAGTACATTTTTCATAACAATTTTACCCTTCTCCAATAATAATCTTCTTTATTCATAATTTTAAAAAATGAACAAAAAATCGTAAAATAACGTGTAGGCTGTATTAAGGTAATAAATACCGTTTCTGATGGAAAATTTTCCTTTTCTTCTTCCTAACTTCACGGAGCACCAAACATTTGTTTTTCACCTTTCTCTCCCATGTCATTTATCAACCGATGACTTGAAAACAATATTGTTCGTGTCATTGAACCATATTGATCTTCAAGAATGGCTTCATCCAAGGCACCCATATGCATGTTATATTTCGCGACGACGATGATGATGATGGCGACGTCGACATATGGTGTGAGCATTGGTGTGAATTGGGGGACTCAGGCAGCACAAATCCTGCATCCATCAAGTGTGGTTCAGTTGCTGAAAGACAACAATATTTCGAGGATAAAACTGTTCGACTCTGATCCTTGGGCTGTCAAGTTCTTCGCCGGGAGTGGGATTGAGGTCATGTTGGGCATCCCTAATGATCAGCTCCAGAAGCTCAATGACTATGATAATGCCAAAGATTGGGTCAAGAAAAATGTTTCCAGTCATTTGTACAATGGTGGTGTTAATATCAAGTCAGTAATTTTCTATCACTTTCATTCATCTAAATAAATAAAACGATAACATTTTATAACGTTACGTGTCTGTTTTTTTGCATGGAATCGAGAAATTATTGAAGTTTTGCATGTGCAGATATGTTGCTGTAGCCAATGAGCCATTTCTGAAGAGTTACAATGGTTCATTCTTCAAAACTACTTTTCCAGCTTTGAAGAACATCCAAAAGGCACTCAATGAAGCAGGATTAGGAGACAAGATCAAAGCAACCGTCCCTCAAAACGCAGACGTCTACGACACCGGCTCACAAGGTCCCTCGGCAGGCCAGTTTCGCGCCGACATCAGAAGCCTGATGGCCGACATCGTCCGTTTTCTTCAGGACAACAATGCACCATTCCTCGTCAACATCTACCCTTTCCTCAGCCTCTACGAAAACCCTAATTTCCCTGTCGAGTTCGCCTTCTTTGATGGCAGAGCAACGCCTGTCCAGGACAACAACATCCAGTACACGAATATGTTCGACGCCAACCTGGATTCCCTCGTTTGGTCCTTAAAGAAAGCCGGTGCTCCGAAGGTGAAAATCATCGTCGGAGAAATCGGGTGGCCAACCGACGCAAACATAAACGCAAACAACAAAATGGCTCAGAGATTCTACAATGGCTTCCTAAAGAAAATGGCTACCAAGAAAGGCACGCCAATGCACCCTGACGACATTGTAGTGTATCTCTTCAGCTTAACCGATGAGAACCAGAAGAGCATTGCTCCGGGGAACTTCGAGCGCCACTGGGGGATCTTCGGGTACGACGGAAAACCCAAGTTCCCGGTGGATTTCACCGGTGCAGGGCAGGAGAAGATGCCAGTGGCGGCGAAGAACGTGCAGTACCAGCCGAGGCAATGGTGCGTCCTGGATTCCCAAAATGCGAACAGCTCCGGTGAACTCAAGGCTTCCGTCGGGTTTGCGTGCTCGGAATCCGACTGCACCAGCCTCGGCTATGGTGGATCTTGCGGAAGCCTGAAATCTGCAAGGGATAATGCGTCTTATGCATTCAACATGTATTTCCAGATGAACGATCAGGATGTTAGGGCTTGCGATTTTCAGGGTTTGGCCAAGATTGTTAAGGAAGATCCTTCTACATCACAGTGCCTGTTTCCGGTAGCTATAGAAACTGCAGCAGCTTCTGGGATCCGTTCTAGTGGATTGTTAGTGGCATTTCTGGTATCTGTTGTAACCCTATTGTTCTAAGATCGATCGATGTGAATCTCATGTTTAAAGTATGTACGTATCTTATGATGATCGGCATTAGCTGAATCTGATGATGCTTTGTCCATGGAAGTGAATTTGAAGCATGGATTAATAACCTGATCAAACTATATAAAGCAGTGCGAAAACAAAAGTATCTGTAGTGGATTCAAGAAAATTAATAGAGTTAAGTGCTATGACTTTAACTTTTGGCTGAAAGTGTCAATATAACCCTGCAATCTCAGAAAGTACCAATAAAACTTTTGACTCCGTCAACTTTTATTTGACCGGATTATGGTGAAAAGAAGATTTTGCCCTTAACTTTAAAAAATATTAAAAATTAAAAAAGAAGAAAAAATCTCTCCTTGTCTACACCCCCTGCAATCCGTCGCTTCCCCTCTTTCTCATTCAAAATCCTCCGTTGTTGTCCATTTTTTTCCATGACCTTCGAATTTCGATGCCAAAGGAGGAGACGAAGATGGAGATTGGGTCGTAGAAGTAGACTTTTTTTGTAAGGGTTTTGCAAGGGCGGCGTCGGTGAGGTTGAACTGCACGAGCTGGAGGGAGCCGACTGAGAAGGTGGGGCGCTGGGGCGGTAGATGATGTACGCGGCGGCGGCAATGGCGTTGACGACCGCGAGGATGAAGAGGAGGAGGAATATCCATAGGAAGCAGAAGCAGCACCACCAGCTCCAGCGGTTGCGACGGTGCTTCACGAGGACGGGAACGGGAGGGTGGGGGTGGGTTTGAGGTGGTGCGGGGTGTTTGTGCAGTGGTGAATCTGGCAGCGGTGGGGAGGGGAGAGGGAGGAGGGTGGCAGCAGCGAGGGGAGAAGAGCTCGTCGTCGTCTCCGGCGGCGGAGGAAGCTTCTCTCTGGTGCAGGTGAAGAGGTTGACCAGGTGGTTGGGGAAACAGTGAAGGGGTTCTCCGGTGGGAAACGGGTTGGGGTGGTGGCTAGTGGGAACGGGTGGCTGGTGGTGAATCTGGTAGCTGCGGGGAGGGGAAGGGAGGGGAGGAGAGAGAGAAGAGGGTGGCAGCGGCGAGGGGCGAGGAGCTCGTCGTCATCTCCAGCAGCGGAGGAAGCTTCTCTTTGGCGCGGGTGAAGGTTGACCAGGTGGTTGGGAAAATAGTGAAAGGGTTCTCTGGTGGGAAACGAGTTGGGGTGGTGGCTGGCGGGAGTGGATAGGTAGTGGTGGGGCGGCAAGTGGTGGTGAGCGGGAGGGAGGAAGAAGACCAGGTGGCTGGTCTTTAGGAAGAATACCAGGGAGGAAGAAGACCAAATGTTTTCCTTTTGTATATTGTTTTTTTTAAAGAGGGGTAAAATGGAAAAAAACAATTCAACTCATGACGGAATTCATTTGGTCAATGTAAAAAATAGGGAGTTTGGCTTTATTGGTACAAAGTTTTCGAAAGTTAAGGTTAGATTGACACATACAATTATTAGTTAGGGTTAAATTGACACTTTCTGAGATTGCAGGGTTATATTGGCACCTTCTACATAAAGTTAGGGTTATAAATGTAATTATCCCAAATTAACATATATCGTATGCCTAAATATGTTAGCAATATGCAACGTGCTTGGAAAAGACAGTCTTTCTATATGCCTATGGAAAGACGGATTTGAATTATAATTATAGAAAGATAAAATGTTTTAGTTGCAATATTAAAATTTTATTATGCAACGTGCAGTAGACATAAGTTTATGACCCGATTAATGCAACTCAGAAATTGTATCTTGATTTCTTCTAATTTGCAATTTAAATATTGGTTAATCTATCAATGGAAAGACCGTCTTTCAAGAGACAGTCTCAAATATGTTTTTTTTATAAATTGGTAATTACACTTTTTCAGTTATTTATTTTTTTGAAAACCACACATACATTAATAAGACATAGAATTACACAAGAAGCTGATATTGCTCTTAAAAAAGTTTCAGCCTCTACTTGTAAATGTGTGGTTGCGGCGAAGAAGTCAGAACCCGATATCAATTGTCTTCCTCTTAGCTCATGATTGTATGAGATTCTCCAAACCGCCGTCCTCAAGGATTTTTATTTTTGAAAGGAACCATCAAAGGTTACTATATGTGTATTGTTTTGTAACCATTGATTATGTTGATTAGAATCCTACATGGTTCGATCCCTTTAACTGTTGTGAGCTTGTACAACAGCATCAATCTGGTCATTAATATCATAAACCACTTCTTTTGTCTCTAACAACGCCAGTCATAAACGATAAATGTGACACTTTGCCAACTGGAAAATGAATCTTTGATCTCTATCATTGAAGACTCTCGAATTTCTTTGCTTCTAGATTTCTCATAAAATGCATATGGATAAGATGATAGCCTCTTTATCTGGTGCTTACTGAGTCCATTGTATGAACCAAGACTTCACATTCTGCTGTGGCTGAGCATTAAAATCAAAACCTAGCGATGAAACTCTCCAAATCCTTTTCGACTCATCACAAACCATAAAAAAGATGTGTTTCATCTTCATCTTGTAGCAAACATATTGCACAGGACTCTTGAGCTGTGATACTTCTACGCACAAGATTCTTTACGGGCGGGAGAGAAGAGATAATTCTCCCCCGTACGAATACCAGAAGTTTGTGTGGGATTTTGAGGTACCAGATCAATTTCTGAAACTTGACCATCCCCTGAGGAGTCTGACTTTGTTGTGGCCATAATTCCTTTAAGATCAAGTGATAGGTTTTTAAACTGTGTATTTTCCATCATTATTTGGACTCCGGATCGGCTTGTCATGAATGATGGAATTCTTATCCATGTGTATTTCCATAATACTTGGTATAGTATCATGTGGAAATATATACCGTATCAGAGGTAACCTCCACTGATTTTGATTTGTGATTATATCCACAACCTTGAGATTTGTATACATTCCAATGATCGAATGATCCGACAGAGGATTGTGCTTGTCAGGTAACCTCCATCTTCATCTTGTAGCAAACATCTTGAACAAGACTCTTGAGCTATGATACTTCTACGCACAAGATTCTTTACGGGTGGGAGAGGAGGTAATTCTCCTCCGTACGAATACCAGAAGTTTGTGTGGGATTTTGAGGTACCAGATCAATTTCAAAAACTTGACCATCTCCTGAGAAGTCTGACTTTGTTGTGGCCATAATTCCTTTAAGATCAAGTGATAGGTTTTTTAACTATGTATTTTCCATCATTATTTGGACTCCAGATCGGCTTGTCATGAATGATGGAATTCTTATCCATGTGCATTTCCATAATACTTGGTATATTATCATGTGAAAATATAGACCGTATCAGAGGTAACCTCCATTGATTTTGATTTTGATTTGTGATTAGATCTGCAACCGTGGGATTTGTATGCATTCCAATGATCGAATAATCCGACACAGGATTGTGCTTGTCAGGGATCCACTGATCCATAACTCTTCTAATTTTGCCATTATTAATATTCCATGATAGATTATCTTTGATCATTGATCTTGCCCTAAATATAGATTTTCATCCCCAAGAATCAGAATTTCTTGAATTCATTGTTAGGGAATCTCTATTTTTCGTGTATTTTTCATTGTACAGTTTTTCTAACAATTACTTGTTGCTTGATATTATAGAACATGCATGTTTTCCTGAAAGGGATTTATTCATGACTTCCATTAAACACAAACCCAAACCGTCTTCTTCTTTTGATCTTCATACTTTCCTCCATGCTTTCTAATGCACTTTTCTTTCTCCAGATTCTCCACCCCATGTGAATCCTGTTATCCTTTTGTCTAACTGTGTAAGGATGGAATTAGGAATTCTAATTATTCTAAGAGGATCAATAACCACTGAAGACATTTTGCCAATGTAATTCTCCCTGGTAGAGAGAGCAGTTTTGTTTACCAAGAATAAAATCTTTGGCTAAATCTCAAAGTGAGATCTTTGAAAACTCGAGTCCTCGGATCCTAGAGACTGATATCCATTCCTAGATATTTTCCTCCTAATCCACTGTCATGAATGTTCAGAAAATATCTTGTATACTGCATCAAGCTATCAAAGGTGTTCAGACAGAACATGATAGCACACTTGTCAAAAATTCAACATTTGTCCCAAATATCTTGCAAATAAGTCGATTGGTTTTACAATTTCATTCACCCCCTTTGTATTGCACTCAGAATATATTGTGCAATTATCTGCATACATAAGATGACTGATCCTTGGGGCTCATCAGGATAGTTTACTTATTCTTTGAAAACAAGATTCTGTTTGAAACATATTAAACGATTACGTTGAAATCAAGATTTAAGAATTTTAATTGTAAAATTCAATTAATATACATATAGTATAATATCGTGGGAGATGTGAAATTAATTCCTCATGGTGTTCATTCTAAATATTGGTTTCTTATTTTCTTATTTATACATAAATAAATAAGAGTTGTCTCTTGAATGACGGTTTTTCCATAAGTTATGGAAAAATCAACAAAGAAAGGCTGAAAATTTTATGGATCCACAACAAATGAAATCCGTGACGAATTCAGATTATAATATATTTGGGTAAAATCACATGCCTATTTAAGGTAAGAGCTTAGCTTTCTTTCCTTTTTCCCAAACCTTCCCATCAACTCAAACAAAAAACCCCAAATCCTCAAATATAGTTCTGCAATCTTCGATTTGGTGTTTTCAATTCTTCAAATCTACATCGGCCGACGTTAGCATCGGAGATCGTTGGCTACTATCGCAGATCAAGCACTCCATTCTTGTATTAAATTGCAAAAGAATGAACTCTGGGGGAGATGAAGAACTTGTAAGTTTCATTATAATCTATGATGATATTTTGTTTTCTATTTGATTTTGTGTTCGCGGTTTCAATTTGAAATTGCAATAGAATCCTAACGTCTCTTTACTTTGATTGAATAATTACTATTTAGAGCTCTTAATTGAAAGAAGCAAAGAACGGATTGATGTTGCTGCTAATATACATTGTGAAGGTAGGAACTCAGACAAATTCATCTCCATTTTGATTCAATATTAAATTTATTAAAATTCAAACGTTTTACACTGGCAATGGAATCTTTTAAATCATACGTACTACCTTTCTGTTGATTAAATATGAAAATTTTGTTGTTCATGAAATATGAAATCTCAGTAGATGTTAACTAAGATTTAAATCTCGGTTCAAATTTCATTAAATTTCATTGTTTTGTGATTTAATGTCTATATTTCAATCTAAAGTTTTTTTAACGGGTTTATAGGGTTCCCGAACCCTTTTTATTGAAAATAAGTTTTTGCCTAAAACGCGGGTTTATAGGGTTCCCGGCTTATTTTTTCAATCTAAAGTTATAACGTGTTATGCTGTACAATTCAGAAGATATTTAGAAATTACAAATCAGAGAAGAAAAAGGAAAAAAGTTAACTGAAAACAAAAATAAGTAAGATATAACTTATATGTTTTAATTTAAATATGTAAGGTTTATAATCAAAACTTAAATGTTTCACGTGCAATTACTGCATAGTATGAAAATCTATCAAACTTAGCAGAAAATGACGTGATTGAATGCTTCAATGGACTACAAGCAAGAATGTTGGAGGACCTCTACAAACGACTTGCGAACAAATTGGAATTCAAGTATAAAAAAAACACGCAACGGAAGAATAATCAAGGAGTCATTACTGAAAAGTACTTTACGTGCTAATGGCAAGAAAAAAAATTGGGAAAAAAAAACTACATCAATCCCACCAATACCAATCTATGATGAATCCAAAGACTCAACCTTGAGAAAGAGAAAGACAAAGACAAAGGAATTTCCTGCAATCAGGATAGGAAGTAAGGTTGAAATAGGAATCACATTGGTAGGCAACCTTTATAAAGTTATGCACCATATTTTGCAGTACAACCATGAGTTTACAAGATCGGCTTGGAACTATCTAAAATAGAGTGAGAAAAATCATAGCAGAGAAGGCCAAAATCATAGAGAGAATGGAAGTCGTAGGATTAAAGCCATCAATTGGCTTCAGATACGTAGTTTACGAAACCGGAGGTAAAGCGAATTCAGGACATACCATGAGGGACTATAAAACTACGTTGGAAGGATAGGAATGAAGGTGACTAAAGGTGGGACGCACAAACTATTATTGAGCAGGTTTAGCAAAAGAATGAGGAAGAGGCAATTTTTTTCTTTCGAGTGAAGATGAATGATGAAAACAGGTTATCGACCTTATTTTGAAGAGACTCGATGATGAAGGAGAATTACACATTGTTTGGAGATGTATTTGTATTCGACACAACCTTAAGAACAAACAAATACAACCTAATCATTTGTTTTTTAGAAATTACACATCACGATAAATTTAACCAAATCTCATACGATAATATCATTAATCATATACATATTCAAACATACTTTTAAAATTTGACAAATTAACTTTTGTTTAAAGAATATTTCTTCCAAGTTAGGAAGGAAAGAGGGAGTATCTATTTTTCGGTTCTTGTATCACAAATAGTCCTTTTTTATGCGTTGACTTCAAAAATTATCTTCCTAATTTATTTTTTTAATGTGAAATTAATAAAACTTTTTAAAAAAAATTATTTGCAATTTATTCTTTTTAAAATGTGTTATCTTAACATTATTCCACTTATTTGTAACGCAAAGACTTACTTTTATTATTACTCAAAAGATGAAGAAAAGAAAAACTCCTTCACAAAATCTTGTTTTAAACGACTAACTGTTAGATGATGTCATTTTATAACTAATGCGGTGATTTAATATTTACTTTTATTTATTACGTACAGCGAGATTTTTATAATTTTTAATTTCCTATTAGACGGTGTCATTTTATAACTAATGCAACCCGAAAATTTATCTTGATTGCTTCTAATTTACTGTTTAAACCTTGTTCTTTCTATACCTAATGAAAAGACTTTCTTTCAAAAGACAAACTCATAAGTAGTTATAATATGACTACAAAAATTATGAAAATAAATTTTTTCATAATTAGTCTAATAACTAGATAATACCTGCGCCGATACACGAATTTATGAACGAAAATCTATAATATAACATAATTTATAATTTTAATAACCATAATTTATAACGTATAAAATTTTGGAGGGAGCATACAATGACATACATCGTGATGTTAAACCCAAACAGAAAGCAGCTGGAAAGATCCTCTTTCTAGATTTCCTCATGTATATTACCTATGATTACACAAGTAGGAATGAGCTTTGGAGCCAAAAGTGTGATCAGCCTTCTGATTTCATTGAATATCAGAGCTCTGTTGCAGTTACAGGTTAAGCTCAGTACAATGTCAAACCCAGTGCGATCTTTCACGTTGAATGAGCAACTGTAAGTTCTGACATCTGATCATATTCAGATCAAGGGCTGAACAACTTGAGAGGAGAGAGTACCTGTAGTGGAAACATTGCCAGGCTCAACTGGCTTACACAATATCACGGAATACTCAAGGCATTGGAATCTGAAGCACTGGTATGTATTCTCCAGCTGCTCAAATGATTATCCTTTTCTCTTTTAATCTTTGTAGCAGGAAACTTAAATTTGTTATTGTTGAATTTCTGGCTTTGATAGGTCTATTTGATTTTATCGTCTTGCCCGGGGTCTATTTGGCTTTGCATGCGTTTTTCCCCCGATACGGACTACTGATGAATTTGCCTGAATTAGTAAGTCAGGAAATTTTAAGAACTCGGACTGTTACCATGAGCTACTTCCCTCCAAAACGTGTTTCCAGTGCACGTACCAATAGGGTATGAACGTCGCTCAAGCTTATTATGAAAGAGTGTCAAATGAAATAAGATAAAGAGTATGATCTTAGGCTCTCAAAAATAGCTGAAAAGTTGCCCACGATGTAAATTTGTAATGAAGACCGAGTGAAGCGTTGTGTTTTATTAATAGAAGAATTGTTTCTTTTTACACTAGAACTTGAATTAAGTTATGATTTATGAGATCACGTTGATAACACTCACGCATTTGAAGGAGAAAAATACCCAAGAAGGAGAAAATTGGGAACGTTTGGCGAATGCTCGTGGATGTTAATAGGTGGAAGTGCATTTTCATAACCTAGAAGGTATACATAAAGCGGAGGTTAGCTTCTTTTCTTCCATATCCATTTTGAGTAAAGTTGTTATCAATCACATTTAAATATATCCCTTGCTGGATATGCAGTAGCTTCTCTGGAGTTAGGAACACAGTCCAGATTCACTCTTTAAATTTCCATGCCTGCTGTGCTGTAGACCTGTAGTAGACTCACATCTCCTTACTCCAATATCCATTCCACTTGCGAATGTTAACCGTAAATAATGTAAACCAACAATATTGCCATATTTAGTGTCATGTTTAGTGCCATATTTAGTGTCATGTTTAGTGTCATGTTTAATGCTAACGGAAAGCAAT
>JAULKM010000008.1:7682596-7701163 GCA_032355605.1 Rubia tinctorum
ATCTTTCTGATTAGTGGATTTATTCTGAACTGGGCCAGGCCCCGCAGACGTAGGTAGATTTCACCGAACTGCATAACCAAGTTGTGTGTCTCGTGTTTATTTACTTTACATACTTGGTTGGTTAAACTACGTTGGAACATAGGTTTGCTAGTTAACGCCTAAAACGGTAAAACCAGTTTTTCAGTCGGCTATGGATGTAGCCAATTGGTGAACCACGTAAATTCTCGGTGTTTTGTCTTTCACTTTCTTTTCTTTGCTTGTTCTTTCTCTGGTATTCCGCACAACATTGAGCTTTATTTTTTCTGCCATTCGTTGGGACTGCCGGGACCTTACATTCGTCGGGACTATCTGGCCTACATACGTGGTAAATGATACAATTTATTTCCTTCAATTTCGTGGATACTAACATTTGAATCTTGCATATTTATCCGCAGTTATTAACCACTGATACCAGCTGAAAACATAACGTTTAAAGGACCTAAACTATGTTTCTCGTTTTAAAGAATTTATGGGGTACTTAGGTTTAGCCGTTTAGAGCAGTTTAGTAAATTTTGATGCTTTCTGATGCTATATTACGTCTAAGACCAAAAACTAAGTTTTTAAGATGATTCTCTGTTATCTGTAAGTTGCAGATGATGGAATTCCATGTTTGGACGCATTCCTCGATTCCACTTATATATTCGCTAACTGTTTTGAACTTTTCATGATGCAACTTATCTGCACACATAATGAAGAAATGTTTTTACTGCAGGTTGTCCTTGGGCAAGTTTCCCTGCTTAATAATTCATTTAATGGTGTAGGGTCATTCCGATGATTTGGATTATCATCTTCTGCTTCTCCACTAGAGAACAAAAAGGAGACTGCTCTATGTGGAACTTGAAACGATAGTACATTAGAAAATGGTGATTCTGCAAAAGGAAGCATGGAAGCTGATAAAGGCGAGCACGATGTATCAGGTTCGAATGCTGAACATAAATCTGACGCATCCGACTCTCTCAAAAGAAGGAAAAGGCGTACTAAACGGTTTCCATTTTCTAATTCAGATTCAGAGACTGACATATTCAAGGATGAGCTTGTAAAATTTCTAGCTGGGAAGGAAGTTGAGTTGCAGAACAAAGACGAAGAGCTGTCATAGACTCATATGCACTCTTGTTGATCGAGATGCCAAGACGACTATCACCACAACTTGATCAAACATTCAAGGGTTATGTTTAGGATCCTTTAAGTGACATGGCTAGACCAATAACAAGGTCGAAACGAAGCTTAGAGAGGCGGCATTGAATGATTTGATTAATCAACTTCATGATGAACAACTCAAGACCAAATTGGCTAGGGCTTGCATTAATTATTCAAACTTATCGATTAACTGAAAACGTCGTGAATAACACTATACTCTTTTTTGCCACTGGGTTCTTAACGAGATAGTGTGATCTTTGTAAAAAAAAATAGTTTGGGTTATTGGACTGTCAGGCTCGGCCATGTGGGCTTTGAATGGTTGAATTTCGGATTTATAGTCCATTACGGTTGTGAATATTCAGTTTTATTTTGATTAGACTTAGATTTGGTAAGATTAGATAAGGTAATATTTTTCAAGATGACTTCTGAAAGAATCCGACCTGATTACCATAGTTATCATTTATTTTAGGTATTTTAGTTAGATATGGTTTTAGCTTCTTAAAGATGTTATAAGTTGAATCAGCTTCCATGTGTGATTAGGGTTATGGCCGAGACTTCCCCTATAAATAGAGGGGCTTGTCCAACAAATTTTTACATCTTTTTATCAATTATATATTCAGAATTTTCAAGTTATACTCATTGCTTGCGAGTGTCTTCATTGTTGCTTAATCATGCGGATTAATTAAGTATTAATAACCTCATGAACTAATCATGTGTACTAGTTATTGAGCAAGTCGAAATTAGAATACCCCGAGGGCTAGATTCTGAATTTCGTACAGCACAATAGGGTTTGGGAGAGATCCCTATCGTTGTCAAAGATCTAAAATTCTGCAATTCAGAGTATTCGCAAGGAGATTCATATCAGTTGGCATCAGAGCAAAGCAAAAGAACATGTGGCCGAGATTCATCAGGGGTTTCAAGTTCTTGCATTTTTTTTATAGATCTATAAAATCTTTCGTGTCATATTTTACCTGTGTTTGTTTGACCTTTATTAGCAGGAGGATTGAATTTAGAGTTAAAGGAGTTCGAAGGGCTCGAGAGTTAGAATAATTCTGTATTAATATCCGCCTTCACCTTCTTAAATCGAGTCATGAGAACGTTGAAGGGTCTGAGCATTAACAAGTATGATCCGTCTTCACCTCCCGATCAGTTTCGTAGTTTTTAGGTAGCTTATACAGTTTATGTGCTTGCGATATTTTTCTTCAACTCTTCTAAAAAATTATTGCATGCTCATAATCCTATTTGTTTTCGTTATCATTCTTTGATTCCATGATCTTGAATTCTTGATCGCACCTTATTCAAAATAAAATAAAATAGAGTCTTGCGTCATTTTCCATACATATATTGTCATGTTCTTGATCCTTACGATCTTGAATACCTCGAAGTTCATTTGAATCAAGAGGATGTTGTTGCAGATTTCTCATTCCAGGTTTTATATAGGCAAATTTTGCAACTCAAAAATAAAGGGTAGCCGATTTTTGGATTTCAAAATCTGAATTGGGGTTTGGAAATCGGAAATTTGGGGCCTTTTGTAATTTTCAAAAGTTTGGGGTTGTTTTGAAATCGTGATAGTTGGGAGAGACATCGATTCAAACCAAATGAACCTGTTGATCCAAAATAGTTTGTTGTTACTATGAATGCACTTATGAGTGAAGTGCAAATATTGACGAGAAAAATTGACACCATGGCACCTCCTACACCAGAATCCGCGGCCATGAGAGGTGATCCTTAAGGATATGTTCACAAGTTCCAATGTCATGGTAGTTCTGATGAATATTCAAATTAATCAGAAATGCAATCACACCGAGGGTCTTCAAGAAGGCATCGCCACGATCGACATCATGATTCCCGAAGGAGAATGAAGGCCAGTTTGAGTTCATGGTCAAGTTCAGACTCTGCACGAGACATCAAGGAGTTGAAGTATGATATCTCTCGATTTGATGGGCAACACAATTCGGTGAAGTACCTTTTTTTTAACATCTACTATCAGTGGATGGGAGAGATATATTGGGTTCTCCTAACCCATAAATAAAACCAAAAAGATAATACTGTTTAGGTTATACATAGTAGATGGTCCTGAATCTATAGCGCTAATCTGAAAGAGCTCTAGTGATCACACCTTGATTGGTTATACCGGTGAAGTACATTGATTGGAAGCAACATATTGAGAATTTGTCTGTTCTCAACAACTATAGGGATAAAGAAAAACTTGAGGTGGCACAATATTACTTTACTCATTATCCGACTGAATGGTGGAAAAATTTGCGAGAAAAGATACAAATTACCGGAAAGAGACTTATCTCGAGTTGGGAGAGATTGAAATCCGAGCTTCGCCAATTTCATGTTCCGCCTGCCTATCTAATGGAACAACATTCTTATTTGGCCAACATGAAGCAAGGAAATCGCACCCTTGACCAATCGTGGAAAGATCTCGAATTGACCATGAGAAGGGTCTGGATGACAGAAGACGATGCATTCATCAAGAATTGATTCATTAAAGGCTTGCATATGAATCTTCAAATGCCAGTCAAGCTTCAACATCACATCTCCATGGACAATTTATGGATGAAAGCAAGGTTTGTTGGGAGCACTATGCGGCCAATGACACAACAATTCAGTTTTCCCAGTCAAAGATTATGGTTTGACTCCAAAAATCCTAGTTCGGGCCGAGGGAGAGGGGCGCCAATGGAAGGCCATGGGTTGGTTCAATCTTACTCCAACAAGAATTATAGTTCATCTGATAGAAGAACGACGCCACAAAATTCAAACCAACGGTCTTCAAGAATTTCAGGTAAGTCCCCTATCTCTTCATCAAATTCAGTTTCGGTTAACAATCCTACTTGTTTTCATTGTAAAGCAAGAGAACATGTTTGGAGTAACTGTCCCCATACTTATGTGTTAGCAACCATTGAGGAAGGCTATGAAAAAAATGAATACGCTAATATTCCATCCCTCAATGAGAGTAGAGAAGAACAGGTAGATGAAAAGATCATCGTAAATGATCATGGTGAACAAGGTCCGGAAACACAAGGTAACTATGTAACAATGAGAGCTTTAAATTATCAAGTGGCCAAAACTCAGGTACAAAGGATTAATATTTTTCATACTCGTTGCCTTGTGAAAGAGAAGAATTGTTTACTGATTATTGATGGAGGATCTTGTGCTAATACTGTTTCCAATCTTCTTGTTAAATCATTGTCTTTACTTGTTACTACTCATCCATCACCTTATAAACTTATTTGGTTAAATGATAGTGGTGAGATCATGGTTAATAAACAATGCATGATTAACTTTAAGATCAGAAAAATCATGATTCTATCTTATGTGATGTTATACCGATGGAAGCTAGTCATATTTTGTTAGCACGACCTTGGAAGTTTGATCGTAAATCTATGCATGATGGTTACACTAACAAAATCACTGTGATTAAGGATGGAACCAGATATACATTAACTCCGTTGTCACTAGTGGAAGTTATTGAGGCTCAGAGACACATGAAAAGCGACAAAGAAAAGTTTGCGACAGAACAAGAAGAGGCCGACCAAAACCCTAGGCCGGGTTTGAAGGAGCACGGCCCATAGACAAAAAGTGGAGGCAAAAACCCTAAAATTTTCGTTCAAAAACAAGGGGTGGCCGATCCAGGTAAGTCAGGTAAGTCAGTGAATGATCCTGAAAAGTCGCGAAAGGTTTATCTTCACATCTTAGTCCCTTACCGTCAGTTTATATGATGAAATGTAAATTGCCAATTGAATTTGGAAAATTGTTTTATGCATCTATTAGGGACGTGAATCGTCCTTTCTCGAATCATTCTCATGTATTAATTCTACATTTTAAAGAGAGTTATTTCACCAAAGAGGATATACTTGTACATGTTCCTCCACTGTTTATTGAGATGTTGCAGGAATTTGAGGATGTCTTTCTCAAAGCATTTCCGCATGGTTTACCACCATTGCAAGGGATCGAGCATCAGATTGACTTGATTCCGGGTTCAATTATACCTAATCGACCAACTTACAAAGCAAAACTTGAGGAGACAAAGGAACTACAACGACAAGTTGAGGAGTTCCTTCAAAAAGGTTATGTGCTCGAATCTTAAGTCCTTGTGTTGTGCCTATCATTTTAGTTCTTAAAAAAGATAAAACTTGGCGAATGTGTATTGATTTTCATGCTATTAACAAGATAACCATTAAATATCGCCATTCTATCCCTAGGTTAGATGATATGCTTGAAGATTTGCATGGATCTGTGATATATACTAAGATTAATTTGACTCAGGGTTATCATCATATTCGAATTAAGTAAGGGGATGAATGGAAAACTGCATTTAAAACTAAGTTTGGGTTATATTAATGGATTGTTATGCCTTTCGGATTAACTAATACACCTAGCACTTTTATGCGGTTGATGAATCATGTTTTGAGAAAGTTTATTGGTCAATTTGTTGTGGTTTATTTTGATGATATCTTAATCTATTCTAAATCAATTGATGATCATATTGAGCATGTTAAAATGGTTCTTGCTGCACTCCGCGAGTCTTGTTTGTATGCGAACATTAAGAAGTGCACTTTTTGCTCTTGCGAAGTGGTGTTTATCGGTTGTGTGGTCTCTAAAGAGGGCATAAGAGTTGACGAAACCAAAATTGAGGCCATTCAGACTTGGCCAAGAACTACCAATGCCAATCAGGTGCAGTCTTTTCATGGTTTAGCTAGTTTTTATAAAAGGTTTGTGCGTGATTTTTCATCTATTGTTGCACCTTTAAATGAGCTAGTTAAAAAGGATTTGAAATTTGTTTGGGTTGATATTTCTGTGGATTTTGTTCTCAATCAGGTAATGATTCTATCTTTGTGGTTGTTGATCGATTTTCAAAGATGACACATTTTATTCCTTGTTGGAAGACAGATGACGCAAAACATGTTGCAGATTTATTTCTGAAAGAAGTGGTCCGATTACATGGGATTCCTGCGTCCATAGTATCAGGCAGAGGTGTCAAATTTTTGTCCTACTTTTGGAATACATTGTGGCGCAAGTTAGAGACGAAATTGCTATTTTCTATGGAAAGTCATCCACAAACTGATGAACAAACAGAGGTCACCAATCGCACATTAGGGGCTCTTCTGCGTGCCTAGTTCAGAAAAAAAATTGAAGAATTGGGAAGCGTGCATTTCAATTTCAGAGTTTTCTGATAATTGCACTGTTCATTCTACTACTTCTTTACCTCCATTTGAAATTTTTTATGAATTTTTACCGAATACACCTCTTGATTTAATTCTTTTGAATTTTAAACAGGTGCAAATTTTGGATGGAGAAAAGAAGGCTGATTTTGTGAAGCAAATACACGAGAAGGTGAGATTGAAAAGACAAATGCTCAGAATTCTAAAAAAGCCAACCATGGCCGTCGTATTGTTCAATTCAAGGAGGGAGACTGGATTTGGTTGCATCTGCGGAAGGAGAGGTTTCGAATGCTCGAAAATCTAAATTAAGTCCGCGTGGTGATGGCCCTTTTCAAGTATTTGCCCGTGTGAATGATAATGCTTACAATATTGATCTACCAGGCGATTATGGTGTTAGTACTACCTTCAATGTTGCTTATTTATCTCCATTTACCTTTGGAGATGATTTAGTTTCGAGGGTGAAACCTTTCGACCACGGAGGGAATGATGGAGATGCCAAAATAATTTGATCAAACATTTAAGGGTTATGTTCGATATCCTCTAAGTAACATGGTTGGACCAATGACAATGTCAAGAACGAAGCTTAGAGATGCGGCATTGAATGCTTTGATTGATCAACTTCATGATGAACAACTCAATACCAAATCGGCTAGGGCTTGGATTAATTATTCAAACTTGTCGGTTAACTGAAGACGTCGTGAAGAACACTATACTTTTTTCCCACTGGGTTTTTTAATGAGGTAGTGTGATCTTTGTAAAATTATTTCAGTTTGGGTTATTGGACTTTCAGGCTCGGCCATGTGGGCTTTGAAGGGTTGAATATCAGATTTACAGTCCATTAGGATTTAGAATATTCAGTTTTATTCTGATTAGACTTAGATTTGGTAAGATTAGATAAGGCGATATTCTTCAAGATTAATTTATGAAGAATCCGACCATACTACCATAGTTTATCATTTATTTTAGGTATTTTGGTTAGATATGATTTTAGCTTCTTAAAGCTGCCATAAGTTGAATCAGTTTCCATGTGTGATTAGGGTTATGACTGAGAACTCCCCCTATAAATAGATGGGTTGTCCAACGAAATTTTATACCTTTTTATCAATCATATATTCAGAATTTTGAGAGCGTTATCTGAGCTTGCGAGCTATTTTCATTGTTGCTTAATACTGCAAGTTAATTAAGTATCAATACCTTCGATTTGTGAACTAATCCTGCGGGCTAGTTAGCTTCACTTATCTCGAGCTGTTCAAGATCCCGAGGCTAGTTTTGATCAGTTTGTGCGGTTATGCTAGGGTTTGCAAAATCCCTCGTTTAGTTAAAGATCTAAAATTCCGCAATCCAGAGTCTTCGCAAGGAGATTCATATCAGAATGGCTCCATAGACCCATCAAAATTGTATTTAATTTATATACCCATTTACAACCAAGTATATGACGATTGTAGTCGCGAGGTACCAGCTCCCAAGTATCATTTTCAATTAAAGCAGTGTATCATCAAGCATAGCCTAACGCCAATGAGGATCTTTGGATTCATTTTTAAAATTAGAGGGTTCTAGTTCTACGATGTCTATTTTTAAATCCATTAGGCGATGAGGCTTGGAAATGCCACCTTTAAGACGAGTAACCATAGGATGAGCATTTGGAACAAGTGGTAAAGGAGACAGAGAACCTGAACCAAGATAAACATATGACACTAGACTAGGAAATTACTCAGGAGATGTGACAGGTGGAGACGAGACAGGCACGGGACTCAGAGATACATGTTCTGACAAAGAAGACACTGGAAAAATTGATAGAGGACTGAGCTAGATAGCGTCATGAAAAGCCACGATATTCGCTTTCGGTGCTAAAGATGGAACTACCGGCGAGCTGAGTGGAGACGACAAGAAAGGTGGCTCCTGTAGTGGAGCCACAACGTAGACCGCGCGAGAAGGGTGGCTCTGATATCATGTACAGAATAATTGTGGCCTATCCAATTGGTAGCCCTAACACTCTTTATATATGAATAATATTTATATGAAAAAGTATATTCTACCCTTATACCCTAATAAATACTAAACTTTAAAAGTGGATATTTCATGATGTTTTTGAATTATTAATAGATAACTGAGAAGATGTTAATTCTGTATTCTATGTTTTTATTGTAGTTATTTCCTATCCAGTAAAGATGTTGAGAAGTTTGATAACTCAAATGACTTCGGGTTGTGGAAAATAAAGATATATGTTGGCTCGCCTCGGGAACATAGGTCTCGGGAAGGCTCTAAACAGGTTCGATAAACTCCTAGCCACATGGGACGCGATGAAGAACGAGGAGGTGTTAGAAAGAGCTTTCAACACCCTGATTCTTAGTATTGGTGATAAGGTGTCGCGTGAGGTGATCGATGTACATTTGCGACCGATATTGAAGGTAGAATCACTTTACATGACAAAGACGTTGTCAACCCGGTTGTTTCTCAAGGCAAAATTTCTGAAATTCAAGATAGTGAAAGGAAAATATTTGATGGAGCATCTTGACGAGAGCAACAAGTTGATTGTCGATATTGAGAACATTGAAGTGAAGTATGAAGATGAAAATCAAGCATTGGTTTTTTTCTTTATTCATTGTCGAAGTCGTAAGAGCACATGGTTGACATTCTTCAACATGATAGAGAGGAGATTACTCTCGACGAGGTTGTTAGAGCAATGAGGTCAAAGAAACACAAACAATGGATAGGTAGGTATTAGCATACTATCAAATTATTTCTCTTACCCTAAATCAAACTGTAATACTCTCTTCGTCCCTCTTTAACTTGCAAGGAATTTTTTTCACGGTTTCTAATATACATGTTTAACTGCAAATATATGTAACTACCGATAATAACAACACATTAAACAATTTATATTTGAAAACTAGATGTTATGACGAATTTAACAATATCTCATACGTTAATATCATTACTCATATGTCAATTCAAATATATGGTCAACGTTTGACAAATTTGAATATATTTTTTTTGCTTACAAGGTGAAATGGGACATAGAAGTATCTAATTTTCCGGTCTTGGATCACAAACAGTCTTTCTTTTTTTGCTGCGTTGACTTTTAAAAATGTCTTCCTAATTTATTTTTAAATTTAAATCAATTAAACTTTTAAAATTTTGTATTTTAAAATTTTCTTTTTTTAAAATGTGTTATCTTATCATTTTTCTACTTGTAACGCAAAAGACTAAATTCTACTATTACTCAAAAGATGATGGAAAGAAAAACTCTTTCCCAGTGTTATAATCCGATTAACCGTTAAATGAGATTATTTTATAATTGATGTAACTAATGTGATTAACTTCTATAATTATATATACACAACTAATGTGTTTAATTATAATATGACCATAAAAGTTATAAAAACGAGATTTTTCACTATTGGTTTAACCGTTAGTCGGTCTAACAAGAGACTTTCTCAAACTCCATTGTTCAAATTTTCTTTCTTTTTAGAGTCAAGTTTTAAATTACCCTAACTTTAACCGGCAACATAACTCGGCAAATAAGAAAGTGCCAAAATAACCCTAACTTTATGATGTATGTGCCAATCTAACCTTGAGCGCGGTTGACTTCAATTGTCAACGTGGAATTTGGCCGTAATTTAAGGAAATAACTATTTTATTCCTGGATTAAAAAAATTAAAAAGAGAAAAAGGGCATTTTCAGATTATGGGGAAATGATATTTTCGTCATTTTAGTCCCGATCAACACCCACATTAATGAGTCAATGCCATAATAGTAACAAAAATTTATAACTGCGCATTTTATCATAAAATTTGGATTATATTGACACTTTTTTTTCATTTTACAGGGTTATATTGGCACTTTCAACATAAATTTAGGGTTAGAAACGTAAAATTTTCTTTTTAGAGAAAAGTGCACATATGACCCTATATAATTCACATAGTAAGTGCAAATATAACCTTCTGATAATTGAAAGTGCAAATATAACCCTAAATAACAAGTGAAAGTGCAAATATAGCCCATTCCGGTAACTTTTAGCTGGAATTTCATGAAAATACATTTTTACCCTTCTAAAAAAACAAAAAAGGAAATCACATTATTACCCTTAGCATCACCGGACCACCGTCGGACCACCACCAAACCACCGTCAGATCATCTCCTGACCGCCGCGGGACCACCGTCGGACCATCACCGGACAACTGCCGAACCAAGTAGGGTTATATCAGCACATTATGAAAACTGACAGGGTTATATCAGAACATTCCTAAAACTTATAGGTTTATATCAGCACATTTGTAAAAAATGTAGGGTTACATCAACACATGCTATAAAAACAAAGTGTCATATTGGTTCAAAATCAACGCCGACCGCATGCAACCGCCATTTCAACCTCTTCTACCGATTGTCAACATTTCAGAGTGTGATTCTAGCGGCGAATAAAGAGCTTTGGTGAGTTCGAAGCAACAGAAGTTGAATTGGAGGTGCGGGAACCTTTTAAAAATGGTATATTCATCCAAAATTCCCCTTAATTCACTAGATTTATGTGATATTGAGTTTGACTGTGTGATTTCTTTTTCTTCTTGTCACATGAATAGAGATATGTGGTATATATGGTATAAAATATAAGAATTATTTATGATATTTTGTTGAATTTAGTTCGTATCAATGATTGGATGACTTTTGGTGTTGTATTTGTAGTTTTTATTTTGTTGTGTTCTTCGATCTAGGATATTTAATGTTGATGGATTTTGCATTTATAATATGTGCTGATATAACTCTACATTTTTTTACGAATGTGCTGATATATCCCTATAAGTTTTAGGAATGTGTTGATATAACCTTATCAATTTTCATAATGTGCTGATATAACCATATCTGGTCCGGTGGTTGTTCGACGGTGGTTCAACGACGGTCCAGCGGTGGTCTGATGGCGAGCCGGCGGTGGTCCAGTGGTCCCTGGTGGTGTAAGGGTGTAATTGTTCGCCCAAATTCAAATTTTGGTCCGAGGGCATTTTTTTTGGAGTCAAATCCGGAAAAACTCGGTCAACTTCAGATTTTTCACCAGTGGATTATGTTTGCACTTTCATTAATTATTTAGGGTTTTTTTTTGCACTAAAAATTATTTCAGAGTTAAATCTGCACTTTCTCAATTATATTGGTTATATTTTTTATAGTTACCCTCTTCTTATTATCTCGCTTGTTGAAGTTTAAAATACCGAATGGGAATGAAGAAGAGGTTTCCCAGTTGGCAGTTGATAAACTAAAAACCTGCTAAAACCCTTCCCATAAGCCGCCCGTCCATCCGGCCGGCCGGGAGCTCATCTCCGACGTCTTCTCCAGTGAAGCTCCGGATGTCTGCATCCGTGCGACGTCTGCAGGCAGTCCTAAAGGTGGGTCCCATCTTTTCCTTACATTCACATTACCTCCGCATTCTCTCCATAGCCCGCAAGTCCCATTCGTGCTCTTTTAGCAGTAAAGAATCTATCTTTATGGATCACAAGTTCGATTTTCTCGACCAATTTACCCCTTTTGGGCACCTACCCAGCACTTCCAGTAGCGTAATTAATTCAAATGAGAGGCGTAAACTCGTAATCGGATTATCAAGAATGATTAAAGAGCAAGAAGGGTGTTTGTTAAAGTCATTTTCCAGTAGCTTTTGCCCTTATTTACTTGTGGAAATCTTGAAAATGTTTGAAAACCGGCAATCTGCATTTGCATTTTTCAAGCTGGTGTTTTTTGATTGTTCCGAGGTTATGGTTGAGTCGTGCTGCATTTCCGCGCATTTGTTGTCAAATGAGAACCTGAGGTACATGGCTCAGGATGTGCTGTATTGGGTTGTTAGTAGAGTTGGGGAATGTAGGAGTGATGGGGTGGTAGAGTTCATGTGGAGGGAGCATTTTAAGTATGAGTCGGATTTTTCCGTTCTGGATTCGCTGATGCGGGCGTTCCTGAATGCCGAAATGATTTCTCAGGCATTGAAGGTTTTAGGTAGGATGAGGGAAGTGGGACTTGTGCCGAGCTTGTCTGCTATGGGTATTTTGTTTAAGTTGCTGCTTAGAGTAGGTGACTTTGGTAGTGTGTGGAAATTGTTTAGGGATATGCTGCATAGAGGGCCTCCTCCGAATAATGTTGTGTACAATATGATTATTCTTGGATTTTGTAGAAAAGGGCGCGTTAGGATAGGAGAGAGCTTGTTGTCTGTGATGCGGAAATATGGGTGTGAACCGGATGTGTTTGGGTATAATATGCTGATAAATGCTTACTGTTTAGCAAGTCGGACTTCTCATTCGCTACTTTGGGTGTATTCTATGGTGGAATGTGGGTGTAAACCGAGCTCTGACACGTTTTGTACCATTATTAATTCTTTTTGTAAGGAAGGCAACATTGTAGAAGCAAGGAATGTGTTTGAAGCATCGAAAGAGATGGGTATTGCACCGTGCACTCTGACGTTTAATGCTTTGATGGATGGGTATGTGAAGGCAAGAGAAATCGGTCAGGCTAATTTGTTGTATGAAGAAATGAGGAGAATGGGTGTTCCTCCTGATTGTATAACTATTAATATATTGGTTGCTGGAAACTACAAGTTTGGAAGTGTAGGTGATGGCAATAGATTTTTGAGGGAAATATCAATGACAGAATCGATTTCAAGTTGTTCAGTATTCGACATGTGCATTTCAGCATTGTGTTGGGCAGGAGAATTAGATGAGGCTTTCTTCTTCCTGAATAGTATGCTTGAGAAGGGCATGCCTCTTAGTGTGGTTGCTTTCAATACCATCCTTACTGCATACAGCAAAGAAGGATTGCATGAGAAAGCCTTTGAAATCTATAACATAATGCTTAATTTTGGCCTTGTTCCTTCTGCCTCTACTTGTACTTCCCTATTGGTTGGTCTGTCTCGGAAGGGCAGGCTTGAAGATGCTAAATACATCATGGATAAGATGTTGGAGAGTGACTTTCCTGTCAATAAGGTGGCTTTCACAGTGCTTCTGGATGGATATTTTAGAAAAGGAGACGTAAAGGAAGCTCAAAGTCTTTGGGATAAGATGGAAGGCAGAGGGATGAGTCCTGATGTTGTTGCTTTTTCTGCCTTCATTAATGGACTATGTATAAGAAACTTAATTGATGAGGCATATGGTTGGTTTCTAGAAATGAAAAGAAGAGGATTTGTACCTAACAATTATGTTTATAATTCTCTAATCGCGGGTTTTTGCAACTGCTGGAAAATGAATGAAGCATTGAGGTTGGAGAAAGAGATGAGGGAAGGTGGTCTCATGCCAGATCTCTTTACTGTTAATATCATCATTAATGGGTTCTGTAAACAGGGAAGCATGAAATTAGCAATTGAAACCTACATGAGCATGCCGAGATATGGGCTAATCCCAGATATTGTTACTTACAATACCCTCATCAGTGGATATTGCAAGGTATTTGACATGGTCAATGCAGATCGTGTTGCGAACAAAATGCATGCCAGTGGATGGGAGCCTGATATAACAACCTATAACATATGGATGCATGGTTTTTGTAGCAGCCGCAGAATTAATCGAGCTTTTCTGATCCTAGATGCGCTTGTTTCAGATGGAATAGTTCCAAATACAGTGACATTCAACACTCTGATGAATGGTATCTGCAAGGATATATTGGATCGCGCGATGATTTTGACCGGAAAATTGCTGAAGATGGGTTTTGTTCCGAATATTGTTACAACTAACTTATTGCTGTCACATTTGTGCAAACAAGGAGTACCTCAAAGGACCTGGATGTGGGGGCAGAAGTTGAGTCAGATTCAATTTGAGTTCGATGATATAACATATAAAATTTTGGAGAGAGCATACTATGACATACATAGTGGTGTTGAACCCAAACAGAAAGCAGCTGGAAAGATCCTCTTTCTAGATTTCCTCATGTATATTACCTATGATTACATAAGTAGAAATAAGCTTTGGAGCCAAAAGTGTGATCAGTCTTCTGATTTCGTTGAATATCAGAGCTCTGTTGCAGTTATAAGTTAAGCTCAATACAATGTCAAACCCAGTGCGATCTTTCGTGTTGAATGAGCAACTGTAAGTTCTGACATCTGATCATATTCAGATCAAGGGCTGAACAACTGGAGAGGAGAGAGTGTACCTGTTAGTGGAAACATTGTCAGGCTCAACTGGCTTACACAATATCACGGAATACTCAAGGCATTGGAAATCTGAAGCACTAGTATGTATTCTCCAACTGTTCAAATGCTTATCCTTTTCTCTTTTAATCTTTCTAGCAGAGAACGTAAATTTGTTATTGTTGAATGTCTGGCTTTTATAGTCTATTTGATTTTATCGTCTTGCCCGGGGTCGCTTTGGCTTTGCATGCGTTTTTTTCCTGATACGGACTACTGATGAATTAGCGTGAATTAGTAGCTAATTAGGAAATTTTAATAACTTGAACTGTTACCATGAGCTACTTTCCTCCAAAACGTGTTTCGGGTGCATTTACCGATAGGAATTTAAAATGGATTTGAATAAGGTATGAGTGCCACTCAAGCTTATTATGAAAGAGTGTCAAATGAAATAAGATAAGAGTATGATCTTCGATTCTCAAAAATAGCTGAAAAATTGCCCACAGTGTAATAAAGATCGAGTGAAGCACTGTGCTTTATTAATAGAAGTCATAGGATATGAGTTGCATATGAATTGTTTCTTTCTACGCTTGTACTTGAATTAAGTTATGATTTATGAGATCACGTTGATAACACTTACGCATTTGAAGGAGAAAAATACCCTAGAAGGAGAAAATTGGGAACGTTTGGCAAATGCTCGTGGATGTTAATAGGTGGAAGTGCATTTTCATAACCTAAAAGATATACATAAAGCGGAGGTTAGCTTCTTTTCTTACATATACATTTTGAGTAAAGGTTGTCAATCACATTTAAATATATCCCTTGCTGGATATGCAGTAGCTTCTCTGGAGTTAGGAACACAATCCAGATTCACTCTTAAATTTCTATAGCTGCTGTGCTGTAGACCTGTATTAGACTCATATCTCCTTACTGCAGTATCCATTCCACTTACGAACAATTTTAAATTTTCTAGAGTTCTTGTAAATGGATGGAAAGGTGAGATGGATTTCAGAGGTGATTGGCAGCTCTAAAAGTACTTGTCGATTATACTGAGTATGCGGATAGAATGCTGATTCCTCATGGCTTCTGCTGGGTTAGAATTGGTTTATGATTTTTATCTCAGAAAGATCATCACCTCAGTGGCTGTGGTGATTGGTCGAGGAAGATATGAACTTTTGGTTGTAATGATGATGACTGGGCCTGAGTTTTGTCATTGATTGCTATGTTGGTTGCTCTCGTCTCAGTGTGGGAAACTTGAGCGCTTTGTAGCTTCAGTCTGATGGCATCAACTTGGGATCTGTTGTTTTTGGCTTATGGGAGTTGAAGAAGAATGATGAGCTGGGATTGGATGAAATGGAGAAGTGTGTCCCTTTCTTTCATAATGTTGTCATTTGTACAAGAAGTTGGAGTGTTTTGAACGTTGGTGCATCCTGAATGGTTGTGCTGTGGTGGTGTTTCAAATGTCATCGCAAGCAAACAGGAAATCAGGGACAAGGTATGGAGGGTCCATCGGCAGTGATGCTTGGTATCATGTGCTCTACTCGTAAAATTTCTTGCCTGCTGAATGATTTTGGCGGGTGAAGGTTCTTCAGACACGCGTGTTTAGTCCCCGAGGAAGCGTGAACAAAAGAACATTCTTGTCAATGAAAAGGTATTTCCCGTACATTCTTCATCCAACCAAACTATATTCATCGCGCGTTCTCAGTTCTGTTGAAACCTGCATCTTGCAGGACCAGTTTGAAGGAAACTCCAGATGGTGTAGCTGACAATAAAAGAGAAGTACGAGCTGTAAGTTCCTAGAGGGTCTAAATTTGGTGTCTTTCTTTTCGCTGTTTCTGGTGAATAATCACGTACAGAATGGGAGGATAATGTGTACAAATTCAGGATCAAAAAAATAGTTATGCTGAGAACTGGTGATGTAAGATTTAGCATGTAAGATTTATGTGGATCTGTCGATGTTTGACACATCATGGCGTCACGAAATGAATCTAATACCTTTAAACTAACTTTGTCATCACGCTAAATTGCTATCATATCTGCATTTCTTGATTTGCATTAAGAAGGCCTTCAGCTCATCTGTTGGACAAATATCCTAGGGAAATGCTAAAAGATTTGATTACATTTACATATCAACATCAGATGTTCTAAGTGGAAACAAGATCCTAAACAGTACACTAGGTCATTTCTGTCTCATCATAAATCTTCTTCCAAAAACTCCATCGACATGCTCACTCAGCTTAGCCAGATGAGCCATCCTCCTCTTTGCCGATTCAGATATCCCCACGTGCCTACTTGGCTTCTCCTCAACCCGTCCCATTTCAACATACTCGTTGCTCGCGTCGAGGGAGGGAGGGCCAGAAGGTTCTTCACCTGACATTCTGATCAAATCCTTCAGCTTCTCCACCACCTCACTCATCTTTGGCCTGTCCTTGGCAGATCTCACTAAGCAGCTATCAGCTAACCGAGCTATAAGCATAGCCGCACTAAGGGAATACTGACCTTCAAGCCTTGGATCCATGATGGTCTTAAACCTCCTACTACTGGCAGGGTACAATTTCACCCACTCGAGCAGTTTCTGCTCTGATTTTGGTCTGTTCCGTTCAAGTGATCGCCGGCCAGTCAAGATCTCGTACAGAACAACGCCGAATGTCCAAACATCACTCTTGGATGTAAGATGTCCTGTTTCGATGTAATCTGGTGCTGCATATCCATATGTTCCCACAACCTGAGCAAACAAAGATCGATGATGTTAACTTCATCATAATCTTTTCTTAAATCTAAGCAAGCTTTTAGTTATCAATCCCATGATAGTTCTGAGAACACATACCGCTGTAGAAACATGAGTGAGTTCACCAGTCGGCCCCTCCCGAGCAAGGCCAAAGTCCGAAAGCTTTGGCTTGAAATCGTCATCCAGCAGAACATTTGATGTCTTGAAATCACGAAAAATCACCTGAAACCATATGCAGCAGTCAAAGGTCAGCTCAGAAAAGACACAACTATATCAACAGAGTTAAACTGATGCACATTCTGAATCCAGACAAAGTTCTAACAGAAACCTTAAGAACAGCAAACTCACAGGACCATCATATGCAACAACCATGAAGTTCTTAGGGTGAAAGACAGAACCTGAACTTCCAATTCTTCGTGCAAGTAAGCCAATCCCTCGGCCGCTCCAAGTGCTATCTGCAGCCGTGTTTGCCACGCAAGAGCAGGATAGGCCTTGCTGAAAAGATGATCCTCCAGGCTTTTATTTTGCATGAACTCATAAACAAGCAGCCTCTGAATACCTCTGTCTCCATCCACAGCACAGTAGCCTACAAGCTTCACCAGATTCGGGTGCTCCACGACGCCAAGAAACTGCACTTCGGCCACCCATTGCTTATGTCCCTGCGAAAGCACGAACAACACAATGGTTAGACTGAAATGAAGCCTAAAACTTCATTTTTTTTTCAATAGAAAATCATACCTGAAAACCATCTCTACTGAGTTTCTTAACAGCAACAGCAATGGGATCCCCCTTTCCACCAACAGGCCTAATGGTACCACGGAAAACGCTCCCGAACCCGCCTTCGCCAATCTTTAATCTCCTGTTGAAGTTATTGGTAGCATTTGCCAGCTCGCTGAAGGAAAACACCCTCAGATTTTGCCCCTTCTCCTCATACAATTCAGAAACACTGCGCCCCGGCGTGGCGGAGCCTGAAGACCTAGCACCCCTTTCAGTAATGGTGGAGCATGATGATTTACCAACACTATTTTCAACCCTCTCGGATTCACTTTGACAGGATAAGATAGGCGCTGATCGCTGTTTCCTACTCCTACTTCTTCTCCTCTCTCTCAAGGAGCAGAAACACTCCATGTTTTCTTCTTTCTTTTGAAGCTTTCAAGACACAAGTTTTTTACCATGTGATCAAGAATTCCTGAAGTTGCATATGGGTTAATGAGGGTGCAGAACAGCCCCCGTGGAGAGAGTGATAAAAAATGGAAACTCAAGGACAAGATGATCAGAAAAATAGTACTGGAAGAGAGATTTTGTCAGTAAAAATGAACTTGATACAGAAACTAAGGTCATGTTTAATGGTAGAAACCGCTACCGGTTTCTTACCAATTAAATATATTATTTTTCTCATTCTCTCTCTT
>JAULKM010000008.1:7701263-7717388 GCA_032355605.1 Rubia tinctorum
GTTATGTGTTCCTCAATGTTCTATGCGTGAATTACTTGTTAGAAAAGCTCATTCAGGTGGTTTAATGGGACATTTTGGTGCATTAAAACTTATAATTTGTTGTGAGAACACTTTTATTGGTCGAATATGGCACTCTCTGTTGATAGGATTGGTAGGAATTGTATTGATTTATTGAAGGCTAAGTGAAAAACTAAGCCTCACGGTTTATATACTCTTCTACTTGTTCCTACGCATCATCGGTTTGATATTTCTATGGATTTTGTTCTCGGATTAACATGATCCCAATCAGGTAATGATTCTATCTTTGTGGTTGTTGATCGATTTTTGAAGATGGCACATTTTATTCCTTGTAGGAAGACAAATGATGCAAAACAAGTCACAGATTTATTTTTAATGAAAGTAGTCTGATTTCATGGCATTCCTGCGTCCATAGTATCAGACAGAGATGTCAAATTTTTGTCCTACTTTTGGAATACCTTGTGGCGTAAGTTAGGGATGAAGTTGTTGTTTTCTACGGCAAGTCATCCACAAATTGATGGTCAAACAGAGGTCACCAATCGCACATTGGGAGAACTTCTACGTGCCCTAGTTCAGAAAAATTTTGAAGAATTGGGAAGCGTGCATTCTGATTGCAGAGTTTGCTTATAATTGCATTGTTCATTCTACTATTCTTTACCTCCTTTCGAAAATGTCTATGGATTTTTACCAAATACACCTCTTGATTTACTTCCTTTTAATTTTAAACAGGTGCGCAATTTGGATGGAGAAAAGAAGGTTGAGTTTGTGAAGTGATTGCATGAGAAGGTGTGATTGAAGATTGAAAGAACAAATGCTTAGAATGTTGAGAGATAAAACCATAGCCGCCGCATTGTTCACTTCAAGAAGAGCGACTGGGTTTGGTTGAATTTGTGGAAGGAGAGGTTTCCTAATTTCTGGAAATCTAAACTAAGTCCACATGGTGTTGGTCATTTTCAAGTGTTGGAGCAATGATAATGCTTACAAGACTGATCTACCAGGTGATTATGGTTTTAGTACTACTTCAATGTTGTTGATTTATCTCCATTCACCTTTGAAGACGATTCAGTTTTGAGGGTGAAACCTTTCGACCACGGAGGGAACGATGGAGATGCCAAGATGACTACCACTATAAATGAAGATATTCCACTACTTGATCAAACATTCAAGGGTTATGTTTGGGATCCCCAAAGTGACATGGCTGGACCGATCACAAGGTCAAGAACAAATCTTAGGGATGCGGCATTTCATGCTTTGATGGATCAACTTCATAATAAAGAATTCAAGAATAAGTCAGTTGGGCCTTGGATTAATTATTCAAAGTTGTCGATTAACTGAAGACGTCGTGAAGAATACTATACTCTTTTTCCCACTGGATTTTTTAATGAGGTAGTGTGATTATTGTAAACTATTGTAACATTATTTTATTTCAGTCCAATAACTGGGCCATATGGGCTTCTGAAGTGTTAAGATTTTCGAACAGTCCATTGGGGTTTTTGAAAATATGTAGTTTTATTATGATTAGAATTGGATTTGGTAAGATTAGATAAGGTAATATTCTTCAAGACTACTTCTTGAAGGGAATGGCCAAATTAGGGTTTAAAATAGGTATTTTAGTTAGATATGGTTTTAGCTTCTTAAAGTTTCCATAAGTTTATTCAGTTTCCAATTATGTTTAGGGTTTTTGTATACAAAATCCACCCTATAAAAGGAGGGGTATGTCCGAGATTTTGATCATCTTTTATCAATCAAATATTTAGAATTTTGAGTTATACTCATTGCTTGCGAACGTCTTCATTGTCTCTTAATCATGCGGGTTAATTAAGTATCAATAACCTTGTGAACTAAACATGCGGGCTAGTTAGTGAGCAAGTAAAAATTAAGTGTACCCCGAGGGCTAGATTCTTGAATTTCATGCAGCCACATTAGGGTTTGCAAGATCTCTCTTGTTGTCAAAGATCTAAAATTATGCAATTCAGAGTCTTCGCAAGGAAATTCATATCACGTCGCCTTCTCCATCTACCTTAAGCCTCCTCGAAACCCCTCCCCAACTTGTGCCACCCTCGAGATCGATGAGTTGAAGGCACTACCCCAGTGCTAGAGGCAATCGGTGATGCGTTGGAGGCAATTGGTGATGCATTAAACACCATTCGCAACGCTGGAGGCAATTGGCGGCGCATTGAACACACCACCACTAGATCGAAAAGTTACCAGTGGAGGAGAGAACACACCACCACCTCCTCGGTGGTGGAGTGGAGGAAGACGAAAGGAATGGGAAAGAAATAAAAAGGAAAGAAAGAAATGAGGGCTGGGAAATAAAGAAATAAGGGCAGTTGTGCATTTTCATGTTTTTCTTTTTTTCTTTTCTAATCAAGGGAAAAATTATCATTTCACCCAATTCCGGTCAAATGGTTGTTGACTAAAAAGTCAGCTTAGTCCAGGGTTGTATTGGCACTTTCAGCCAAAAGGTAGGGTTATTTTAGCACTTTACTCTAAATAAAAAGATGTTGGTATGTATGATCCTAATATATAGCATTATCAGACATTCACTTTATAGTTGCCTCCTAAAATTTTATCAGTTTACTAACCTTAAACTGTAGCTTTTAAATATTACATTATAACTCTGTATTCCATTCCCTTACTCAGGTACGTGTTACCATCGGCTGCCAACTCTCCCCATTTGCTCAACACCTCCCACTTTTAGCAATCAATCAATTTAAAAGAGACATTAAAGAGTGATTGAAAAATCTCTCAAAAGGACAATAAACCTTATAAAAGTCTCGTTCAACACCATCCACGTAGGCATCAAGAGTGGTATAGAAATGGAAATCATAGTAATCGTAGATGGCATCGGCGGAGGTAACAAGGTAGCAGAGGATGACTCGGTAATCCCTCAATAAATGGGGAATGATTCTCCACAAGCCAACTGATTAGTGACAAAGCAATGAACTAGGACCGGGATCCTCTCTTGGAGTCCACTACTTGGCGTCCAGAGTGTGCTCGATTTTAGGTTTCCAACATCAATGGTGTTTATATTGAAGAAGCGTTGAAGCTAATGTACAAGATAGAGAAGCAGAGTAGGCTGCAAGTTTTAATTCTTTTATATATTTTTTGACTCTTTCTCTGAACGTAGTTTTCAATCAAGAAATGTGGTAATTATGAATTTAATTATTCAATCAATTAAAGTCAATGTAGAAGATAGAAGAACATAGTAGGTTGTGGAATTTAGTTCTTTCTTTACAGATTTTCTACTCTTTCTAAGGTGGAAAATGTTGAGAGGACAATAGAAGACAGACAGACGGTGAAACATATTGAGTTAAGGTTGAAGATAAGCGAGGTGGAAGACTACATTAATTAAATATGAATTAATATTCTCTGCATCGAACTCCATCTAAGCGTCGATTTAAACAAGTGACATATATAATAACACATTTAAAGTAATCAAATATATAGAGAATGGTAATAAATAAAATGAAATTTCAATTCATTTTAAATATAATTTTGTATACTCTTTTGCACTGTCAAGTATATAGATAAAACTATAACATATGCATTCTCTTGAGAATTTTTCAGCTACAAAATATATGTATAAAATTCATATACATTTTTATTTTTCTATATTCATATTCTAAGGCAAATTTAAAATTATAAATTGAAGGTAATCTCTTATAACAATGAATAAAAGTGAACGTTTTTTTAGTATAATGTAAACTACTGAATTCTTTGTTCTTTTCATTAAAAAAATTATATATAGTTTTGGGCCCAATATAGCGAAATGTCCAGCCCAAAATATCTTTTCACATAAATTATATAATAAATAATATCTATATATGTATTTTTTTAAATTCTTTCACTCGCGTTTAATTATGTTTTATTTTATTATTTCATAATTCAAAGTTTTCCCCTCTTCATCTCTCTCCTGATTTCATCTCTCTCCTGATTTCATCTCATTCTTAGTACACTTCGCGAATTGGTAGTTCATCCCAATCTCAGTGCAAATCGCCAATTAGTAAGGTCACCATCTAATTGCATGAACATGTCCCAAGACCCCATCTGAAGGTACATTTTGATTAATTAATTTATTAGGTTTAAATCTGTTCAAACAAATTTGAGAAATGCAACATTTTTGTGTAGAATTTTGATCCATAAGTGACGAAAATCGAGAACTAAATTCATCTCCCTTGTTTATAGGCATTTTAATTTTATTTTGGGGTAACATGATTTGTGCTTGAATGTATATGGCACGATCCGAATTGATTGATGAAAATGAGTATAATTTGTTGTGTTAACTGTGATTTAGATTTGTATCTGTTTCAGGGATGATTATTCAAATTGATGGGTTAAATGAGTTATTTTACATATGTGATAAAAAATCGTATATGTGTCGCCTAAAATTTAATTTTATACATACTAAATATCGGCACATGATGATTCAAATTAGGGTTTATGTTTGTATGTATGCACAACTCAAATTGATGAGTAAAAATAAGTGCCTATGATATGCACCGGGAAAAAATTGTAGTTGTATCACTAACCAGTATATAAGATCAAGTGAAATTATTTTGTGTTCTAGAAAGATGATATCCATATTGATTAGGGTAAAGTGTAAGGTATATGGGATTTTATGATATCCAAGATATAAAAATACATTTTAAGTTATATTGTTGTGTGTTACATGAGGTGTGCGCATTTTATCTGTACATTTTTTTCACCATTCATTTTATCGTAATGTACATTATGTTTAAACTATTAAAATATGCAGTCTAATGTAGAAATACCGTATATATAATATTCCAAACCCTAACATTGGAATTGCCTTTTTTAGAAATATGAGATATAATATTCATTTAAGTAAAGATATAGATTCAATGATAAAGAAAAGATAAAGGCATTGCAAAAAGTGACAAGACAATAAAATAGAACCCTAGTCGGTTCGATGAATTTGTAGGCTGTAAAAATTTAGGCGTAGAGTAATTTCTCATCTACTTTAGTTGAAGGTTTGAGTATAGATTCGTTATACCTGTGTAAATGATTAGAACCGGCCGCTCCGTAGATCTAAAAGAATCTACCCATAGACATCATCGAATATAATTTGTCCATAAACAAAATAAAAGAAGATTTTTTTATTTGTGTTCTATAATATCTAGAATTCCATGAGGTTATCCGGATTACTTTCAAAATCAAATAATCAAGTTAAACATTGATAATCCCGCATCTTGACATGTCTCATATACTAGTAAATTTTAAGGTGTAGTTTAACCTGCGTGCAATTAGTGTGACATCTAACTCTCTCTTAAACTAGTATAAAACTCCTTTTGATTTAATGGTGTCATGAAGTATGTGTGTTAAGAATTTAATTATGAGTTTAGATACATGAATGCAATTATTGTGATAGATGTTTTTTTATGTCCATATCTCTCAATAGAGATGTCAATCTGTGTAATTAATGTGGTAGAGATATAGATAGAGAAGGGAAAATTGGTATGCATTACTGAAAAAAGGAGGGTAGCTATTTCTGCAGTCACACGCATTATGGTTCAAAATGCACACAATTGGCGCCATTACACAAATTTAGCAACCTCGTTTCTGCTTTTAGTCTAGTCTATGCACAACTTCTGCATTTCACACTCCAAAACTTTGCCTCAAAATCTTGAAATCATATCACCTTCAAAGATACGTTGTAAGCAAGAAAACCACCCTTTATTGCACCTTTCCTTTCTCTCTTTCTCTGCAGCTTCATTAACTTCCTGCATAATGGTCTCCTGCATTTGCTTTTCCCTCTGTTTGGCTGCTGTTGTTTTACATCATTGATCCTTTGGTGTTTTTCTGAACTCGGTTCTGAAAAATGCAGGATACGGAGTTTGTTTGGGGCTTCCAAGGTTTAACGGAGATGGACAACGTTACCAATATTGCTTCAAGAGTGAAAGCAAGGAAATTTCTGAGGGACCGGGGAAGAAAGAGGAAGCGGAATAAGAAATCTGAATATGTCGTTCTCAGCAGTGAAGATACTAGGGCCGAAAGTTCTGAGGGAGGGAGGTCTTGGAGTCCGAGTGTGGACACTTCTGCGAGTGAGAGAACTCTGAGTGATACTGAAAGCAAGATGGTGAGGAGGAGAACCGAGAGGCGGAAGAGAAGATACGGCTTCGACGGGGATCAGCCGAGCTTTAGCAGAAGACTGAATCGAGCTGGCGAGAAAACGCCTAGTGGTACCCTCTTCTTTCTGCATTTTTTCTGGCTTCTGTTGTTGATGCAAGTTTTTGAGTTTATTTGTCATGCCATGTTGAGTTCATCACTGTATGAAACTGCTCGATTCGGAAGTTTTGCAGAGGTTTTTGCCTCTAACTTGTAGTGCCATACTGCCATTTCCTAATCTGATCTGAGGGTCTTAAAATAGAAAGGGAAGCTAATGAAACATTACCGTGATTTGAGTAAATTTCATGTTTTGCAGTCTTTCAAACATGTTAGAGCCTAGAACACCATATCATGAAATTGTGGTATCTGACAACACATCATACCATGCAACAAAACATAGCCAGAAGCTTTGGATGTTCATGTAAATCTTCAATTTTACCCCTAGATTAAGCCCGTGTGAGCAAAAATACATACTGTAAACTGAAATGTGTGAGACAAATAAGCATTCTGTCCTTCTTCTTATTCTTTCTTTGATATAATCAGATGAATCTCAAATCTTTAATTACCTTGGTTAAAGATGAAATTGATACAACGATACAATTTCCACCATGGTTACCGGGGAAGTGTTTGTTGATTCTGAACTAGGTAATGAAAGCATTATGGTACCTTTGATACAAGAACATGATTCCAAACTTGTCTGTTAGCTAGTTGGGCTTGAAGCCATGCCTTAATGCAGCTTTCCAAACTACATCGATCTTATCGATATCGAGAGCTCCTACCTCATGGTGCCTCCAACCTTCAAGGAAATGCACCACCCCACCTTTTAGTTTCTGCAAACCTTATTGCTTTCGGGGCTTGCCATGGTTTTTGACATTGATTTGCATCACAATCAGCAAAAGTGATTGGTTGTACCATGTATTATATATATGTGATGTGTAAAAACTAAGATCTTAGCAGTTTTATAAAGTGAATGCTTTCCTTATTCCAGGTTCAATTCATATGGAGCTCAGCATGGAGAGTGGGGATTCTCTGTATGGCAGCCGTGGCAGGCGTGAAACGGCTACAGCTGGTGGTAGCAGTCGAGGCAGACGCCGGGGGATTCCAATGGGCAATGGGATAGAGTTTGTTCCCAACAATGTAGCTTACGAGTCCTTGTCGAAATCTGGTGCTAGATCAAGGGATGTTCAGTCTGAAGGAAGGGCCGGGAATGCTAGAACTGAAGTCCCGGAGCCTAGTAGATCACGGTGGAGAGGAGACCGAGTAAATGAAGCTGTCCAGCCAGAAAAATCTACTCAATCTGCTGGTATACTATTTCTTCTACTAACTCTATGAACCTGTCAAAATTGTGTTGTTATTATGGTATATTTTGTGTAAAAATCTTGTTGGAAATTGTCATTGATGAATTTTGTTTAGTTAAGGATGGTTGGATAAATTAGTTAAACATTGTGAAGCTTTTTTTCGACACAACGTTGATGTGCAAGAAGTTGCAGCATGTGAAGATATCACATCCATTTCCCATTTCACACTTTTTCTTCACTTTTTTACTCATGTAATTTGTAAGGTCACTACTATTAAATGATTCATAGCAGTAATTTCTGTTTGACAACTTCTACTGAATCAGTTTGAATACTTTTTGCTGAATCTTCTCCTCATATATAACAGGTATTTTTTATGGTTTCTGTTGTTGATGCAAGCTCTTAAGTTTATTTGTCATGCCATGTTGAGTTCATCACTGTATAAAACTGCTTGACGTTTGATAGAGTTCGAACGCTACCAGTCCTTTCGCCTTTTATACAATCTTCTTGCAGTATAAAATCTTCTTGCAGTTTGTAATAGTGGTAGTTTCTGCAAACCTTCTTGCTTTCGGTGCTTGCCATGGTTTTTGACATTGATTTGCATCACAATCAGCAAGAGTGGTTGGTTGTATCATGTATATTATATATGTGATGTGTATAAATACTAAGATCTTAGCAGTTTTATATAGTGAGAGCTTTCATTGTTCCAGGTTCATATCATATGGAGCGCCGCGGCAGGGGATCTCACTTCAGCATGGAGAGTGGGGATTCTCTGTATGGCAGGCGTGAAACGGTTGCAACTGGTGGTAGCAGTCGAGGCAGGCGCAGGGGGATCCAAATGGGCAATGGGCAATGGGACACTACAGCTTCCGAGTCCTTGTCGAAATCTGGTGCTAGATCATGGGGTGTTCAGTCTGAAGGAAGGACCGGGAATGCTAGAACTGAAGTCCCGGAGGCTAGTAAATCACGGTGGAGAGGGGACCGAGCGAAAGAAGCTGTCCGGCCGGAAAAATCTACTCAATCTGCTGGTACAATATTTCTTCTACTGACTTTATGAACCTGCTAGAATTGTGTTGTTATTATGAAGTTGTTTGTGTAAAAAACTTGTTGGAATTTGACATTCATGGGACCAGATTTTGTTAAGGATGGTTGGATAAATTAGTTGAACATTGTGAGGCTTTTTTTTTCTGATGCAACATTGGTGTGCAAGAAGTTGCAGCAGCTGACTTGTTCTTCACTTACGTAATTTTTAAGGTCATTGTGTCTTGTGCTAGTAAAACATGGTAACATATACTGAGAGAGAAAAGACAGAGAAAGGTGAAACTTCCAATTTTACTTGGTAATATATTCATAAGCTGAATTGTAATTTTACTTGCAGATTTTAATGTCTAACCACTTTATCACAAATGGGAATGTCATCTGTCATTTGTCATTTGTCATTTACCTTCAGCTTTAAAGTGTGATGCCGCCTTAATTTTAGAGGTTTTAGAGAGTTGGAATCCTTTTCATATGTTGGAAACAAATTGTAGCTTCAGACTTATCATCTCTTAGTGTTTAACTTAGTGTTTTTATAGTGACAAAAAGACATGTTAGTGTGATCAACTTTGTGGAACACGCGCTTGTTTACGCGGTGTTAGAGGCAAGCCTTTCAATTATGATTTTATTACTTAAAAATAATGGGAATGCATGGAAGTCGAAGAAGAAGAAGAAAACAATATCTTCTCAGTTTGTAGTGTGGGAGGAGTGGTTTGGTTATCATATAAGAAATAATGTCTTGTCACATGTCATCGTGTGTGTTTTATGGATGATTCTGATTAGTTAAGTATGTTTTTGTTATAATGTTTTTGTGCAGGAACTGCTAATCCTCATACTGATCCTGATTTTCTCATTTGGAAGAAACTATTCAACAAAGAGTCGGGCTTTCAAACATCAAGTGATGACCGGACTCAAAATCAGGAGGAGAATGAAGAGGAGGAGGTGCAAGTTCTTCCCGATCAGAGGCGCATTTTCACAGGTTGGGACCCAAGTGATACGGGGATCGAGCTTGTTGGAGAGAATGTAAATGAAGCCCTCAGAGGGAATTCAGCAAAACTGCAGAAGACGCGTGGAAGGCCGGGGAAAGCACTTGTTCAAAAAGGTATCATTTGTTTGATTATAGCATTTTGGTTGCGTTATTCTCCAAGTTTGTAAACATTTCTTATCACTTTCCTGAATTGTGTGCCTTTTGCAGTCATAGAGAGTAAACTGCCAAGGCCCCCGCCTCTATATCCTGATCATGCTGACTCTTCATCAAGTGAGACAGATCACAATGATGAAAACTACACGCTTGGATTATCTGAGAAGGATGAGTCTGAAATCTCCTTGTCTGATGAAGATGGCATTTCAGGTGATACTACAGTTGACAAGGCTGGTTGTGCTAAGGATGCCGTTAGGGAGATTCGCCCCTCTAAGAGGCTGGAGAAGACCTCGTCTCATTGTGTGAGCCTGGATGATGTGGAGAATCGCCTTCTGAAGGCTATCTTCGGCACTGAGGGCAGTGTTCCAGCTGATGGTAATGCAATAGCTAAGGATATCATTCCCGAAGATGCAGTTGCAAAGGAGCACGCTGAGGAGACCATTCCAACTGATGTAGGAATAGATGATGGAAATGCACAAGTGGAGAGCGTTCAAGAACAGATTGTCGTGAAGGGACGCGCTCAGGAGAGCATCGATGCAGCTGATGACAATCCTCGCGAGGAGTTTATGACAGAGGCAAATGTTGAGGAGGGCAATGCAGCAGCTGATAACAGTGTTCGCGAGGAGGTTATGACAGAGACGAATGTTGAGGAGGGCGATGCAGCAACAGAGACATTCCCTGAACAGGTTATCACTAAGGGAGGTTTTGTGGATGCTGTTGACACTCCCGGGGAGGAGGTGATGATGGATGCACATGATGAGGAACCCAATGCAAGTGCTGAAAATATAGCCAATGGATACGATGAGAATATCGAAAATGAGGCTGCAAAGGATGCACATGATGAGCCTATATACTACACCGTAGAGCAGCCTAAAAGATCAACAAAAGCCATCTTGAAGACCAATGGTGATAAGGAGAAAGCTATCCATGTGAAGTTGGCACCTGAGAGACAATCGTGTGGTGCGAAAAGAGGAAAGTCGTCGGATGGAACAAGGAAGACTACTATTGTTGTTGGCTCTAGCAAGAAACCTCATCAGCCAAGAAATAGACAAGAACCGGTGCTGGTGGCTGAAAGGAACATAAATTCTAATTGTAGTGGTCCTCAGGAGGCCTCTAAAATTCTTGAGAGCAACAGTATTCCTCAGGATCAGCCTTCGGGTCCAAGTGCTAATCCCGAAACTGAAAATGGAAAGGAAGCTGCAGGGGGAGATGGCACGGAGGAGCATTGCAAGAAGCATATTATGCTAGTGCCAACTCAGAAGAAACTGGTGAATGTTCTTATTGAATCCATCCTTGGAGACGGGAGTGTCATAGAAGAAGAAGCTCAACAAGAGCCGATGGTAGAGCCTGCTTCGTGGAATGGCTCCACCCTGCCATTGAAGTTCAGGTTTGAGGATGAGGATCCCAAACCAATAGTAAAGACTGATGCTGAACTTGAGGTTGAAGCCTTATTCGAGGAGAGTGGGTTGAATGATGGAATGTTTGGAGACGAGAGTTATTACGAGGTTCGTTTATTTACACTCTTCTCAGTATATAAGCATCCCTCATTTGCAATTCCTCTGACATTTCACCATATAAACTGTAAAAATAAATTAACAGAAGGAGGAGATTAAAAAAGAGGCAGCTGTTGCAGAAGAGCAAAAGAAGCTTTCTTGTGAACATGAACTATACATCGATTATAGCATAGGACTGATCTGTCGCCACTGCTTCTACATAGCAAAGTACATAAAGAACATAGATCCAGAATTTGTAAGTGTTTTCTGCATTCTTACTTTCTTGAGTTGTCTTTTCTCTTCTTTTGGATGTTCATAAATTGTTGTTTATGTTGATTAGATTGCAGAGCATGTGCGTTCGCAAAGATGTGCTGATCGCGACAAATTGTCGATGTTGGATAACCTCAACTTCACACCAGAAGAGGCTCAGTTGGGAGTTGCTTTCAGAGCAGAGAATGGAACGGTATGGGATGCGATCCCAGGAGCAAAGGCCAGGATGTACGAGCATCAGCAAGAGGGATTTGAATTTATGTGGAAGAACCTCGAGGGGACTATCGAGCTTGCTGAGCTGAAGAACTCAGAAGAAAGTGATATTGGAGGTTGCATTATTTCACATGCACCGGGGACTGGAAAGACCCTCTTGACACTGATGTTCGTCAATTCCTACCTCAAGATCTTCCCCAACTCGAGGCCAATGATTATAGCTCCAGCCAGCATGCTTCTTACATGGGAGGAGGAGTTTAAGAAGTGGAACATGGATTTTCCATTCCACAACCTCGGCCACATCGACTTCACGGGCAAGGAGAAGAAGATCCTTGATACTCATGTCCCAACTGGGAGATCAATGGACAAGGATGTGATCAGACTGATCAAGATATACTCATGGACCAAAGAGAGGAGTGTCCTTGGCATCAGTTACAACCTGTTTGAGAATCTTGTCGGGGGGGAGTACAAGAAAGTGAGGAAGACTAAGAAGGTTGAGCCGAAGCATAAATCAAAGGTTGGCCAACACTCTCACAAGTACAAGAGGATGCTTTTAGACATGCCAAGACTTGTGATCATGGATGAAGGCCACACTCCGAGGAACAGCAACAGTTGCATCTGGAACACTGTCCTGAAGCTACAGACAAAGAGAAAGATCATCCTCACCGGAACTCCTTTTCAGAACAACTTCTCTGAGTTGTTCAACACGCTACGCTTGGTGAGGCCCGAGACAGCTGATAACCTCTTGAGAGAGAGGACTTATGCTCCCATGCTAGCAGTGAAGGGAGGAAAGTATGTGCATAAGAAGAAAGTGGAGACTCTGGAGGCTACTGAACAGCCTAGTGTGGACAAGGCCATCGAGAAGCTGAAGGACATCATTAGCCCTTTTGTGCATGTCCACAAAGGCCACATCCTTCGTAGGAGCCTGCCCGGGTTGAAGGACAGTGTCATTCTCTTGAAGCCTCCGTCATTGCAGAAGCAGCTGATCAAGATCATCGAAGGCACCCGGGCTGCTTCTTCATTCGACTATGAGTATAAAGTGGCGCTCCTGTCCACTCATCCCTGCCTAGCAGTGCATTGCTCCCTAGATGCGAGAGAGCGCAGTGCGATCAACATGGATGAAGTAGTGAGCTTAAAAGAGGACTACAAGGAGGGTGTGAAGACAAGGTTTGTCATGGAACTGGTTAGGCTCAGCATTGCTATGAATGAGAAGGTTCTTGTGTTCAGCCAATACCAACAAGTCCACAAGCTTCTCTCAGAACATATGCGATCCGTCTTCAAGTGGGAAGAGGGAAGGCAGGTGATCCAAATGCATGGGAAGCAGGTACAGAAGCACAGGCAGCATATTATCACTAAGTTTAATGATCCTAAGAGTGAAGCCGTCGTGTTGTTGGCCTCGACCAAATGCTGCTCTGAGGGGATCAATTTGGTAGGAGCATCGAGGGTGGTTCTCCTCGACGTGGTATGGAACCCGTCTGTGGAGAGGCAGGCGATCAGTCGGGCTTACAGGCTAGGACAGAAGAAGGTGGTGCACACTTACCACCTAATGGCCGGAGGAACGAGTGAGGGAGATAAATATTGCAGGCAGGTGGAGAAGGACAGACTTTCTGAGCTTGTTTTCTCTTCTACCACGAAGGAGAATGTGACTGAGCAGGATCCTGTTACAGCATCAGCGTCATATTCAGCTTCATCCGTTGACGACGCTATCCTCCACCACATGCTAGAGGATGAAAACTTCAAAGACATGGTGGAAAAGATCATCTACCAGCCCAAGGAAGTGAACCTGATTGAAAACTTCACCCTTGCTTCTGCTGATCGGGAGTAGCGCCTTTGATTTCATTGTTGTTTCAAACTTTTGAATTGTTGTTGGTTTGGATTTGATGACTTTGTTATTTGGTTGTGTTGTTGGCTTGGATTTGATGACTTTCTGTTGCGAATTTTAGCTTGTTGCTTGTTTGGATTTGATGACTTTCTGTTGCAGATTTGATTTGGGCAACATATAGTTTGTAATCTTATTTTGATTTGGATGGTTTTTGATATTATTTAGATTTGGATGGTTTTGGATACTATTAGGTAGCTCTATAAGCATGCAGTGATGCCCGATACCAAAAGGGGTTTTCTGTTGCGAATTTTAGCTTCTTGTTTGTTTGGATTTGATGACTTTATGTTGCGGATTTGATTTGGACAACATATGGTTGGTAATTTTATTTTGATTCGGGTGATTTTGGATTCAAGCAGTAGCAAGCTCTATAAGCATGTAGTAGTGTCGATATCTATGAAGGGTTTGTATGACTCAAAGATATAACATGCTTCTTAAGTAGTCTGAGCAGCAGAACTTAGAAGACACTAAATATGCATACATTTCTGAGTGAAGCGCATGTGGTTGATTCATCTCCGCCTGCAAGTGCCTTCAAGCTCGCACAGCTGCAGAAACTGCAAAAATCCACTCGAGGAAATGAGTTGATTCTTCTGGTTACATTACAAGTGTATGAATATGATCCTAGTTTTTTTCACATAACATAAAGCCCCCCGTGTACCAAAACACGAAATTCACAAACACTTCAATCATCTCCAAAGCTTTTGCACATCAATAGCATAAAACGAATACAGCATCGTCATTCTGAATGAAACAACTTTTACAATAAGAAAAGCTCTGCAAAACTGATAGAAAGAGAATCTATACTGCATGGCTTGCAGCAAGAGTTCTGGAAATGGTAAAAAGGACAAAAAATCTAAAGCAAATTTGGGAAGGTTGCAATGTGATGCAAAGATTGGATGCTCAATAAAACTTCTAGGAATCAATCCAGGTAACCTTCTAGGAAATTAAGGTTAAAAAGCGTGCAGGGCAACATTCCTCTCCCCTTCATAACATCGTTGTCCCCATCAACCCTCAAAGAACATGATGAACATATGTATATAATATTTTATATCTCTATCTGCAAATTCAGAGAGGTAACCTGAACAGAGAACTAGAAAAGGAATTCCACTACCTGACATCGGTGAGCATCACTATCCACTATATAAACTTATCTAGTCTCCATGCTTTGTTCACACCAGGAGGTCTGAACATGTCCAGACTAAAATTGGAGCTTGCGCGCAACTCCTTCAACGCTGAATCACTTCTTTCGGATGCAATTATTTCCAGGGCTGTTCCAAGAACTTCGGCTGCTAGCCCTATCTCCACCAGGCGCCCTGGCTCTTCTCCACCACTGTATATTATTCGTTCGATTTCACTTAGAGGTGCAACACTCTCCAGAACAGTTCTTCCTAACATACGACCAAGATATTCAGCAGCCTTTGGAGCATCATTTACAGCATCTTCCAAGTTCGTCAATGCAAAGTCGAACCTGACAAATCAAATCAAAGTCAGCATCCATATAATCCCAAGCGAAATAACTGCACATCCTAATATAATGATTTGCCTACCCTCTGATGAGCTGATTTTGACTTATACTTTCATCTCGATTCTTTGTGAGCGTGATGAGAAGCTTTGTTAAGTGGTCCCTTTCCATATCCTTCCTCTCGAAAGAATCCATGACCCACAAAGAGATCATTGATGGGTGGAAATCAGGGCTGTTCAAATCTTTAATGCACAAAGCAACTTCATTATCATCTTTGGCACTGCAAACGCAAGCTTTTGAATGAGCATGTGGAAATTTACAGGGACATTTTTCTACAACAGTGATTAAAGTATTTTCTGTTCAAATAGTAGTTAAGATGTAAAAGAATATGCTTACTCGCAAGTTTGAAAAAAAAATAAGAAAATTACTCATCCAGGAGAATGAAAAATACCTGTAAAATTCTTTAATTGCTGACATGGACATCTCCCGCAAGCGCTCTTCAGACAACACCTTATCGGCATTTTCTGCAGGTACACCCACACTGCGCGTAGGAGTAAAAGGACGAGACCTATCAATAGTGCGATCTGCATTCCTACCATCTCTATTGCCATAATGACTATTCCGCTCTTGTGTGTTTGATTGATCATAAGCAGATGGAACTGCCAACCGTTCTGGCATGTATCTTTGGGTGGGATCTTCTCTTGATGAATGAACAGTTCGTTCAGAAATAGTATTGTAACCATTATTAAGCCCAGGTCCCACTCTCCTCGACTCTCCACTATTTGGCCGATCAGGTAATTGAGTACCTGAAGAAGTGTTGTGCCCTCTAGATGACATTCCCTGTGCAAGGCCTCCATGGGGTCCCAGGAATGGAGAATCCTGACCACCTAGGGATCTCTGTGGAAGCGGAACAGACATTGGTCTACTATCCAGAGTATGCCTCTCATCTATCCGAACATCTTGACCGCCAGCGCCATAACCCCGGAGCTGACCTGGACGGAAGCTGCCCATATGGGAGCTGGGAGAAGTTAACGATCCTCTAGGAGAAAAATCACTGGGCTGGCCCCTTCTAACAGAAGAACCCATACTCGGAGTACGAGACAGACCCCTAGTTTGTGCCTGACGTTCTTGAGCAGCATCCCTGTGTACTTCGTCAATCTTCTTTGGCCCTTCAACTTTTCTCCTTTGCT
>JAULKM010000008.1:7800689-7812231 GCA_032355605.1 Rubia tinctorum
ATGATAAGCGAGCCACTGGTTTGTTAGATAAGGTGCACTGTGATTTGTGGGGACCGACCCCAGTTGTATCGGTAGAATGCTATTCATACTAGGCTGGTTTTAGCGATGATTTTTTCACGATTCACTTGGTTTTTCCCGTTACGTTAAAAGTATGATTTCTTTGACGTATCCAGTTCCAGACATTTTTTGAGACTCGGTTTTCTACCAAGGTCAAAATCTTGCAAAAGGATGGCGGCATAGAGTTCACTAATCATCGATTGCAGGCTCACTTTGTGACTTGTGACATTCATCATCAGATGTCCTCTCCTTATACACCTACTCAGAATGGTCGGGCTGAGCGCAAGCATCGCCACATCATGGAGGCTGGTCTTGCCTTGTTATTTCAATCTTCAGTGCCAAAATCATATTGGGTTGATACTTTCTCTTATACGTTTTGTATTATCAACCGCCTGCCTAGTTCCATTCTTGGTGGCAAGTCTCCATTTGAGCTCATGGAAAAACACCGGATTATTCTCTCTTTCACCCATATGGTTATCGTGCGTATCCAAGTTTGCATGCTCTTGCGTCTCATAAGTTTGCACCCTGCTCCATTCTATGTGTTTTTATTGGCTACTGTTCTCGTCACAAAGGATTCAAGTGTCTCGATACGGCTACGTGGTGAATTTATGTCTCACGTCATGTCCAGTTTGACGAGACCTTATTTCTGTATGCCTCCTCTCCACGAGATGTCCTCTTTACCTCTCATTTGGAGCTATCTTCATCTACAGAGCCCTATGCTGCATGGTTTTTTCCACCTAGCTCTCGCTCTACATCACCCTCTACTCGGTTACCTTCTGTGGTTTTTATGATCATGACGCTCCAGCATCACTTTCAGCCGCTCCAAGCCTGATGCTAACTTCTTCGGCCCCGAGATCCATGACTCCAACCACTTCGTCCTAGGCTCACATAATTTCTGCTCATGTTCCTGTCATTGATGTCTCTCCTAAGTCAGCACTCGTTCGCTTGTATTGGATGGCCACCAAAATGATGGATGGTTCTCTACGCCCTCGATCATTCCCTGATTATGAGGTATATGGGTTTAATGCTATATTAATTGCCCAGAATGAGCTCAGGGATTATCGTGCGGTTCTTCGTGATCCTCGCTGGATTTTAGTGATGGATGAGGAAATGAATGCACTTTGCCACCAACATACTTGGGATTTGGTGCCTCGTCAGCCATATGAGAATGTTGTCGGCTCCAAGTGGGTTTATCATCTCAAGTACCAGCCTGATGATACTATTGATCGATACAAGGCTCGACTATTTAAGTTGGGTTTCTCTCAGATTCCAGGGTTTGATTTTGATCATACCTTCAACCCTATTGTGAAGGCGTCCATTATTCGTACTATTCTTTCCATTAACACCATGCGTTGTTGGCCCTTGCATCGGCTGGATGTCAAGAGCGCTTTCCTAAATGGTGTTCTTCATTCTCTTGTTTACATGCCCATCCTAATTATGTCTGTTGCTTGCGGAAAGCCATTTATGGCTTAAAACAGGCTCCTCGAGCTTAATTTCACTGGTTCAGCACTTACCTACGCCAGCTTGGTTTTCTTTGCCACTCGACAGACACATCATTGTTTGTTTTTTCTCGCAAAACTACTCTGCTTTATCTCTTGGTTTATGTGGACGATATTATCCTTACAGTAAATGACTTTTAGGCTATTCATCAGTTCATTATTCGAGCTGATGAAGAGTTTTCCATTAAGGACTTGGGCTCTTTACACTATTTTCTTGGTTTGGAGGTTGAGTCCACTTCCTCAGGTTTGTTCTTGGGCCAGGCCAAGTATGCTTGTGATATTCTCCATAAAGCTGGGATGATTGATGTTATTGCCGTCTCTACGCCATTTCTTCCACAGTATTAGCTTCACAACAGTACCAGTGGGAAGTTTGCCAATCCTACTCTTTATCGGTCATTGGTTGGTGCTCTACAGTATCTCATCATCACTCATTCGGATCTTGCTTTTGATGTGAATTTCGTTAGTCAGTATCTTCAGGATCCTAGGGATGATCACTTTGCGGCAGTTACTCGTATTCTCCGCTATGTTCGTGGGAGTATGAACTTTGGTTTGTCATTTCTCTTAGCTCGCTCTTCCGAGGTGTTGGGCTATTCAGATGCAGATTTGGCGCGTTGTCTCGAGACCCGTCATTCTACATATGGGTATGCCGTCTTTTTGGGTGGTAACCTAGTCTCTTGGAGTGCTAAGAAGCAACCCACGATTTCTTGTTTCAGTTCTAAGTCTGAGTATCGTGCCTTGGTAAATACTGTGGCAGAAGCTGTATGGTTATCACACCTACTGCGTGATCTTCGATTCTCTCTCCGGTCCTCCACTTTTACTTTGTGATAAAAATAGTGCTATATTTCTCTCTCAAAACCCTGTTGCGCACAAGTGGGCAAAACACATTAACATTGATTATCACTTTATTCGTGAGTTGATTTCTTCGGGCAAGCTTCGTCTTCACCGTATTCCTACATCCCTTCAGCTTGCATACATCTTCACAACAGGACTATCTCATCCTCTTTTTTAGTTTTCAGGTCAAAGCTTTGCGTCTCTGAGCATCCGACGCTTCGCTTGAGGGGGGTGTTAGGACAGACGAGATCGATGATTGAGATTTGATTGGGATATGATAGGACATGATAGATATTTCTTTTCCTGCCAAACTCATTAGTGTAACCTGTATAAACAACAGCGATCATCATAATAAACAATCCAAACATTTAGTCTTTACAACAAACAATGTTTCGCAACATAAATGTAAAAAATTACAAAAATCTTAGGATAACTGTGAAAATAAACACATCAGATTTCACATACTGGATTTCAAGTTAGTTTTGATGTTTTAAACACTGCATTGATCCTCTTATATATTATGCAAATAATATATATGTAATCGAGGATCTAAATTATAACAGATGATGTTTACTGTATGTGGCATGATGTTTTTAGCATACAACATGATGTTGAAAATTCACTGAGCATGTTCAGGATTACAAAGTGCAACAGTACGATATGATGTTCAAAACAAAAAATTTGATCATTCAAAATGGAAAAAAAATCCATTTCTATTTGAAATTCAAATATATAGCATATGATGTCACTCATATACTGTTTTATGTTACAAATATATAGCATGGCATTTTAGTAAAAACAAAATTCACAGAATTGTTGAGTAATAGCATACTTTGATTTCAATATTTTCCTTTTAGATACCGATTTATGAAATGATTTACCAAACTTGTGTGAGATAGATCAAACTGAATTCTTACAAGGAGTACGAGCAAGTTCCTGGGAAGAGCTTGAAACATTATACCGCGCACATGCAACATCACTCAAATTTGGTGTAAGGAAGTCAACTCAAATACTAACAAGTGAAAGAAAGGTCAAGGAAAAATATTTCATGTGCTCTCGTTATGGAAAATCAGTTTCAAGAACTCAACACAGACCAAGCCAACAACCACCAAATAAGAGAAGAAAAACTAAGGAATTTCCTGTTGCAAGAACAGGATGTATGGCTGCAATCATGATCAAACTTGTTAATGACAAAACTTAAGAAATCGTAACCATGGATTTACAAGGAAAGAAAGGCAATACTTGCAGCTTATTGGAAGGAAGATAACGTGTGAAAAGGCAAGATAAATTGAGGCAATGAAATTGGCTAGTCCAAGGCCAGCTGAAAGTTTCAAATATTTGGTGTGCGATGCTAAAGGAGAAGAAAATGTAGGGGATACAATGAGGGATCATATTAACCGTGTCAACAAATTGAGGATGAAATTCATAGAAGAAGGTGATGCACATAACCCAAGTTGTTATACTAGTTATGCCAAGTACCACTACGTTTAAGATTTATGAAAATGGATAGAAAGGATTTTTAATTCAAAAGTTGAGAATACTCAGTTTATAATAAAAATGAGGTTGTCTGTTGCTCAAATGTGCTCAAATCTTAGTTATAAATTCAAGTCAAATATGAAGTTAAACCTTGTTCATGTACAATTAGCAAATGAAGTAAATAATAAACCACAGATTAATTGAAGTCAAACCTTTTCATATCGTGTTCTTTATGGATGGAGAAGCAATGATTACCCATCGATAAGATAAAGTCAAACCTTAGTTTGGCTTGGTCTAATATGAAACAATGAATATGTTTAACATTCAGTTAAGGGAAGTCAACCCTATATTAGTTCCCATTAATTACGTAGGAGCTAACATTCGGTTAATTGAAGTCAAACATTGTTCATGTACGTTTAGCAAGTGAAGTAATAGTAGGCCTCTGATTCATTGAAGTCAAACCCCATTCATGTACAATTATCAAGTGAAGTAAATAGTAGATCACCGAAATTGAAGTCAAACCTTCTTCATATTGGTGTTCGTTTATGGACAGAGAAGTAATGGTTGACCGTCAATCAGATAAAGTCAAACCTTAGTTTAACTTGGTCAAATATGAAACAACAAATATAGTTTGACCTTCGGTTAGGGAAAGTCAACCATAGACATATACATATCCATACACACACATATTGGATCTCATTAATTACGTAGGAGTTGACATTTGGTTAATTGAAGTCAAACCTTGTTCATGTACGTTTAACATGTGAAGTAAATAGTAGACCCCCGATTCGTTGAAGTCAAACATTGTTCATGTACAATTAGCAAGTGAAGTAAACAGTAGGCCACCGATTAATTGAAGTCAAACCTTGCCCATGTACGTTTAGCAAGTGAAGTGAATAGTAGACCTCCAATTCATTAATTGAAGTCAAATCTTGTTATGTACATTTAGCAAGTGAAGAAAATAGTAGACATCCGACTAAGTAAAGTCAATCATTCTTCATAATATTGGTACTAGTGTGTGGACGGAGAAGTGACGGTTGACCGTCAATTAGATAAAATCAAACCTTAGCTTGTAGTGGTCAATTAACAGTACGATACTCCCTTTGTCCTATACTAACTTGCACACCTTTTTAATTAGTTTTACCAAACCATGTTTGAACATAAATTTCAACTAGTCTATAGATGACAATACTATCATGTGAGATATTGTTAGATTCACGCAAACATGTATTTTCTAAGTATAATTTTTTATACATTGTTAATATATGTAAATAAATTTATACGTGGTCAAATGTAGCTTGAGAAATTTGACAAAAAATGTGCAAATTATGCATGGACGGATGGATATGTAAATATTATAAACAATAAAGTGCTAAAATGACTCCGACTTTAGGCTGAAAGTGCCTGTATAACCCTGCAATATCAGAAAGTGCCAATATAACCTTTGACTCGTTTGACTTTTCAGTCAACTGATTTATAGCCGGATTTATGTAAAAAAGACAAGTTTGCCATTGACTCAAAAAAAAAATGAAAAGTGGCTCTTCCCCATCCTCATCCTTTTCCTTTACCCTTATTTTCTTTACAAATAATTCTCATACGTCATCTTTTCTATCCCTTTCCTCATACCTGAACCATCATTTCCGACGTCGATGTGCTGCTACTGGTCTTTGTTCCGCCGCCACTAGGCTCCTCCGCCGGCGTATAAGGCTAGGGTTTCAGGTACGAGGAATCCATCATATGTAATCAATTATAGGGTTTTCAATTTGAATCAAGGATGGTGGTGGATCAGGGGTGGTGAATTGGGGGTGGTGAATCGGGGGTGATTTTCCAGCGCTTGGCTGAGCGGCGCTGGGGTTTGAGCAAAGATGAGGTGGAGCGGGTGACGGAGATAGTAGAGGAGATGGTGACTAGTGGTGGCTGAGGTGTGGCTGGCGAAGGTGGTGAATGGTGGTGGTGGGTAGGCTGGCGGAGGTGGTGGTGGCCGACGGAAATGGTGGAGGAGGTGGTGGCCAGCAGAGATGGTGGCTGCTAATGATGGCGGAGGTGGTGACAGAAGTAGTGGGTAGGCTGACGCAGATGGTGGCGGAGGTGGTGGCGGATGTGGTGGCTAGTGGAGATGGTGACTAGGGTGGTGGCCGGCGGATGTGGTGACTAGTGATGGAAAGGTGGTGGGTAGAGTGGTGGAGGTGGTGATGGCTAGCATAGATAGTGAAGGAGGTGGTGGATGGTGGCTGGCGGAGGTGATGACAGGTGGTGGCAGGGGTATTATGTGGATATAATTTTTAGCTTCTAGATCAAGGTTATTTTAGTCTTTTTACTAGAATATCATTTATGGAATTGAGATGGTCAACACCGAAAATAGGGAATTCAGGTATATCGACACAAATTTTTTGAAAGTTATGATTAGATTGGCACATACAATAATTAATTAAGGTCAAATTGGCAATTTCTAAGACCATTTTACCCTTGTTTATAAAATATAAAAACTCAAAATGTACTATTTTACCCTCATGATTTAAACCCCAATCTAACCCTATGTTTCTCGAGTGTTTACATCTCAAAATTAGCCCCAGTCTGATTTGAAGCACGCCAACCCGATTTCGGAGGAGGTGAATGTGGATGAGTTTGAGAGTGAGAGTGTGCACTCGCTGAAGCACCAGAGCAGTAGGAGTAGCGGCGAGAGAGCATCAGTGGTTATCAAAGTGGGGTTTCACATACGGAGGTGATTGATGACGAGGAGTTGAGGAATTCCCCTTCGTCGCCGCCGTTGTCGCATGTGCAGATGCCTCCTCCTCCGCGGATGAATTCGACACAGCCGCCTCCAAACTATTAGTCGATAATAGTTGTTGAAATTGTTGCAACAGAAATGCATTTTGTACCATCGTCACTGTAGGTTGAAGGATGAATCTTCGGCGTGAACTTCCGCTCGATGAGAGAGTGAATGAGGATGAAGAGGCGCCAACTAGGGTTTTAAGAGTGGAGGTTAAAGGTAGAATTGAATAATTACATCTCTTTTTGTCGCCAAATGTGTTTTGGACTCTTTATGTTTGAATTAGGTTGGCTTAATTTGAACTAGGCTCTAGTAGAACAACCAAATCCGGCGTCGTGAGACTATTTCTTCCAATCGATGGAGAACGATCCCAGAGAAAGCAAGACTGACGTCGGAGTAAGCGGCAGAGAGGACAGCGGGAATCTCAGAGGGAGAACTATTGGGTAGAGAAGCGGTGATTAGGTGAGGCAGTGGACGTTCTCTCGCTAACGCCTGCCTACAAAATTCTCGCCGCTGAAATCATCTACTGGTGTGTTTTTAGTTTGTCATTTCTGTCGTTGATATTGTTGTGTTACAGATTGTTAATTTTCGATTGTGGTATTAATTTCCGATTATATGTTAATTTTTAGATTTCAGCCGCCGTAGCCGGTTGTGGAACGACGACAAAAGTGGTGGTGGGATTGCAGAGGTGGCGGAGCAGTGGAGTGGCAGTCTTATGGAGATGATGAAGAAGAACCCTAGCATTTTTTTGTCATTACATTTTTAGTTTTAAGACTAGGAATATTTTAGTATTTTTAGATTTGGTCAATGCCAGAAAATGCTAACTCAACGTCGTAATAATGCGAAAAGGTTATATCGGCACATTTACTTAAAAAATTAGGTTATATTAGCACTTTCAAATTTTACAGAGTTATATTAGTACTTTCAGAAAATAATAGGTGTATTTTTGTATTTTACCCTATTTTTAATTTGGATTGATTGATAATTTGATTTTTGATGATTCAGTATTTGGTCAGGTATTTGGATTTTAGACTATGTACAATGGTAAGTTTGCTTTAAATCCGTTCTTGTGATTTCAATTCATAAAATAATCAATCTCTCCCTTCTATCTCATCAATTGAGCCCGCAACTAAATCACTCTATTTTCCCCTCACAGTGGTTGAAACCACTTCATGGACCCACTTGATTTTCTTTATCATGCTCATTAATTTTACATTTAATATTTAATTCAAATAAATTTACCTAACAAAATAAATTGAAATGTGACATTTAATAATACATCTATAATTTTTGAATTGGATTTTGTTTTTTTTCAAAATTATTTTTTGATATTAATATAATTTTTTGAAATTAATTTTATGAATCATAATTAAAAGGAACCATATATATTTTCAAATAATGTAATTTTGATTTTTAAAAAGAAACAAAATTTAATTTCAATTTTTTTGAAAAAAATAGATTTTTAAAAGATATTTTGGAATTTTAAAAATTTAATTTTCAAAAATTTGAAAAATCTCCTTTGAAAAAAATTAATTAGGACACGTGACAGCAAATGATTAGGCCACGTATCCCAATCAGGACAAAAAAAGGCGGTGGGTAGGCCCAATCAGGGACTGCCACGTAGCCCAGACCAAAATAAATTGCCCACACATCAGCGCGCCCATGTGCTCCTTCCATATTGTCAGCCTCAGCGCGGGTTGGGTTGATTGAGCCGGAGAGGCGGACTGTTTGAATGCAGCCCACCCTGAACCCCTATTGTGGGGTTAAAATTGAGCCCGTTCAGAGCCCCCATTAGGGGCGGAGGAACAGGGTGGCTGAAGGGGGCTCCAGACCACGCCAAGAATTTTTTTAGAGCTGATTCTTTTTGAAATTATTATTCATCCCCCTCAGAATTTATTTATTTCACTTCAGCCCCTCAAAAAATTAGAATTTTTTAAAAATGGATAATCACATGCCACGTGTATTAATCATATTTGTTATCTATAATTTCTATCCTCTCATTTCCTAACTAACATATATTCTCTCCTCACAATCACATTTACAAACACACACACGGCTGCTCTCTTTTCATCTTCCAAAACAAAAATATCCCTTCCAAAAATTCAAAATTTAATCCTTTCATTTCATTCCTATTTGTATGGAAAGGGAAGGGCTTAAATTTTAAATTCCAAACTCAATAATCTCCTAATTCTACTCTACATTCACGTATATGGTTAATTTGGGAGGAGAAATTCAATCTTTAGAAGCAAATCAAAGGTTAATTTCATTTTTATTCATTTAAACATTATTTATTTGACTACATAATATATAATTATTCTCTTCATTTTATATTTATCATACATAATATGTTAAAAATAAATTAGTTCTTATTTTAAATGGTTATTACTGTTCAAATAATATTTTTGATGTACGATTAGAATTTTACTAATCATTATATTAATTTCAATTATTAAGTATTATTGTATTTTTTATTAATTTTTTTTAACCAGCCCCGCCACAAAAATTTTCTGGCTCCGTACCTGACCCCATTATGCATGCTTTTAGTTATTTTGCACCACCAACTTATATATCAGATGCTTCAAGGATGCCAAGATGGTATTCCTAGGGAGCAAGCACCGTTATAATCAAATAAAAGAAAAAGACGCATGGTAATATGTTGACTATTGATTATGTATTAATCCTACCAAACTCAACGATTCCGGTGAAGGAAATTAAGCTTTGGGGCATTAAGTAGTCCATAACTTGTTCCAAGGGACATGAATATTATGATTGAAAAAGACAACCTCATCAACAACATTTATATATCTAAATCAATTTTTGAAGGCTTGATAATAAAAAAGAAACTTGAAGCCTCTACCATATGCCTATCAATTATAGAGTTAAATAATAGAAAAGTAACTCAGGAAGTGAAAATAAAAATAATAAATAACATGAATAAGTGAAGCCAAATTAAGAAGAAAATGAAAATTTTGAATTTAAAAAAGTGTGGTGGTTAATGTATGATGGCTTAGCTTTGAGAAAGACAAACTTTCCATTATTATGACTAGTTTGTGACAAGTTACGAATGCGCTATTGAATGATGGTTTTGCGTTTAGTAGAATTTGACTTTTGAAAGTCAAATAGAGCCAAATTAAACCATCAAATTCTGCTATTATATTCAACAATCTGAAGCTGGTTGGCTAGGGTTCATTTCACCGGATCTTCGACCAAGAAGCAGAGCTGCAAAGAGTATCCACACTTGCATCGGTCGTCGTTGCCCGAAGAAGGACTAGACCTTCGGCAGAGACGGGTTAGACGGGACAACAAAGTGCTAATGTCAAGCGTAAATGCTCGTCCTCCCGCAGAGATGGACCATGACATGGTCTGGAGAATGTATAGATCCCCAAGAAGAGAAGGACCATGACGATGATCGATGGTGTGAGACTGCCGCACAATGGTGGATTGCGACCGAAAAGGTCATGGAGTCTTTTCAGATCTCGACAATAGTAAGGTAGAAAACTTTGGTGTATGTTCCTTTATTGGCGACCGACGGAACCGTTGCAAACACGGTAACTAACTGTGGGTTAGATCCGTCCAAATGGAGGTGGAGGGTTCGGTCTTACCAAATTGGGTCATCAAATTGGGTTGAACACATGGGCAGGTTTTCTCTTACTGTAATGAGGCTAAGTTCATTGGGTTCGGATGCTCTGGTTCGTTTGCTTATGCTTCAGTTTTTATGTTTAACTTCCGTTTATCTTGTACGGAAGGCGAGCTCAAAATGGGTCTTTTGTTTAGAGCATTTGACTAAGAAGTCTTTGCCAACAATGATTTTCCGACGACCTTTCAAATAGAAAATTTATGTTGGCTTCCGATTCTACTCTCCAAAGAGTTTGGAAAGGAGAAATTCGTGTCAAAAGCTGTTTAAACAATAGACTACGGTCAGTTTGGACTGCTCAGGATACACCGACTATTTTTTCTTTTCATTTTTTTTTTTAAAAAAATACATCCCACACATATTGTGTACCGTAGAAAAATGAATGGAGAAGTTCACAAACAGGTGGATATATACATGGAAATGGAAAATGATGGATAACAAATTTAGGGGAAGAAGACCGGAAGGAAATTACACAAATTTATTGGGGCACCGGTAAATTAATACGCTGCTACCACTTTTACTAGTTGCGTCAAAAGGATGAACTCCTGGGAAACCTGGGTGCCTCAAAAACAAGAGGGGCCGCCGCATACGTCGTAATCTTCATCATCCTATTCCTACTCATTGCTTCATCTTTAATATTCCCAAGTCGCTTTCGATTTTACAGCTGCTCATAATTCAACTTATCTAAAGAATATCAACAAGAACCAAGTACCAACAAAACATCAAATATCATCCATCAAATGAAGTTAGGTGTCTACTTCAGGATCCTCTTACACGGATGACTGAGCTTATGACAATGCTTTGGGCAAATTGGCTTCATAACCAACACCTAAAAAGCATTAACGCAATTTCTAGAGTATTCAACTCTCTCCACTCTATACTGATATACTAAACTCAAGTTTTTCACTTAACTTATGCAGTAGGCACTGAATAAACAATGAAAGGTAAAATGAAAATCACTTCATCGTTCTCACCCAGGAAACAAATAAGGTAAGCTTACAAGAGGTGCTCGGTTAAACATAGGGATAAAAAATCTACTCTGACAAGCATACACTTTTCATAGAGGTTGAATTGATCTTTTTGCACATTTCGAGCAATGTTGCCCTTTCCCTCCTCGGCTCTTACATCCAGTGTAATGTTTTTGATGCGCCAGATGACAGCTACTGGTCGCAGAATCAGGGCCTCATGCCATCCATCAGGGAGCTTCATCATCAGGTCTTGTGGATCTTGAAACCAAAAACTCTAGGGGTGTAGTTCTGTACTGCTTTCTGTGGC
>JAULKM010000008.1:7820382-7836075 GCA_032355605.1 Rubia tinctorum
AATTATTTTTCAAGATAACAAAATATACAATACATATTATTTGTTGAATTTGAAATAAAAATACAAAGAGAATATGAGAGTAATTTAGAATTTTGGGTAAAATTATATAGGTAGGCTTATATGGGTCTACGGGTCTGGGTTTGGGCCGGGTCTGAGTCTTAGTATTTTAGACCCGGACCCGAACCCGTATCTTATAATCTAGACCCATACCCGGACCCGATGGGTCTACATTTTTTGGACCCATACCCGACTCAATGAGTTTAGACCCGGCGATTTTGGGTGGGGTTCTAGACCCATGATCATCCCTAGTGGTAAGGATGGAGTTTTTAGGGAAGAAGGTGTCAGGCTGGTTGTTTTGGGTTTATTCCTTTTGATTTTACTCTTTTGTTCTTGTTTTTTAAAAGGTTTTTCTGGTTATAATGCAGCATAATGGCAAATTTAGAAAATGGATCTTGTTTTTGTTATAAGTTTTAGACCCAAAAATTATACCAAATTAGGTTTTTCGGCGATCTTTTATCTGGTAGAATCGTGTTAACTTTCAATCTACTTTACAATTTGGTTTAGGAGAAATTTGAGTTAAAAGTCAGTTTAATATTGACTTTTGGCGATTCCTTCCAAGGTAACATAGTAGATTTGTAAACACCGACTGATTTGGATGGTTTATGTTACCTTGATCGATTTGCCTAGACTGATTTATTTCGATTGTCCAACATGGTACAATTTAGACATTTTTGTACACACAACTTAACCAATTATATTTTGTGCGGTTGACAAATCTTTTGAGCAAACATACAACTTGCAATCAAGAAATGTCAAGTCTATTGCTTTATATTGTATCTGTTTTGAGTTGAGACACTGGTTCGAAGCAGTATTTCTTCAGGTAGATTTAGATCGAGTTAGCTGAACGTTTCGCAGTAGAAGAAAACCACTTCATTGTACGATTCACCTTTTATCTAGAACTTTATGTTCACTATTTATCTGTAATTGGGACTATCTCGTATCAAGTTGGGACTTTCAAGCCATTCATTTTAATATATACAGTGTGATTGAATTTTGGACCATCCCTATCCCTCACCGTTTCGAGTAAAAAAATAGAAGAAGATAGGCTCCCTTGTCTACGCTTTAGTCTTTCATTCAACACTAAAATTCTTTTCTTTTTTGAAAAACTCTAAAACTAGGATATTCTAGTTAGTAATTTAGTTTAATTTTAGATGGATATTGTACTTTTCCCAATTTTACAAGGACCAGTTTGTTAACATTATCCTATACATATCTTCTTCAATAATAAATACTGTATCTATAATCTGAAAAACAAAATTTTATAATCCACAGCATTGGATTGCTTTATCTTTCAACCTCCTCCATACTTAAAAGCTTTATTAACCCTCTTAATTAATGTCAAGTAGCAAGTCCAAACAAACGCTTCCACCGAAATCAAACGTCAACAACGTAAAGCAGATCCCAGACTTCTCACATACTCCTGAATCCAAACCGCCACAGTTCAATACTGAGATCAGAAGGCCAAAGAAACATGGCAGAAGAATCATTTTTCACGGCGAATAAGGTTCTTCTGTCGTTCACACTGGTCGGAGCTTCCTTGCTGCTGGGACAGCTCTACCGAGAGTTTGTTCTCAAGCCCAGAAGAGTGAGGGCAAAGCTTGAAAAGCAAGGCATAAGAGGGCCTACCCCTGTTTTGCTCTACGGAAACATCCCTGAAATCAAAAGCATTCACGTGGAAAACCCACTCGGAGCAGTAGGAGGAGCTCCGTCTCACTTTTGGCCTGCGAAAGTGTTCCCACATCTCCATCAGTGGCTACTCCAATACGGTACGCGGTGACTGACGTCGAACTATTGCATTGGAAATGTGTTTTAAGATTGAGGGTTTATCAGTATGATGTGGCCATCAACTTTTACTATGATGTCTGTATCGGAGATGCCCTAATTTATGTCGTATGTGTTGTGTATGGCAGGGAGTGTGTTCTTGTACTCGACAGGAAGCATTCAGATAGTTTCTGTAATGGACTTGGAAATGGTGAAAGAACTGAGCCTCTACACCTCTTTCAACTTGGGGAAGCCTTCCTACATATCGAGGGAGCGAGGAGCTCTCTTAGGTGAAGGCATTTTCGCTTCCAACGGCCCGTACTGGGATTTCCAGAGGAAAACCATTGCTCCAGAGTTCTACCTCAACAAAGTTAAGGTAACTTTTCTGAATCTTAGGTCAGTATGTGATTGCATTTTTTATTTAGGACTGATGCATTTTTCTCTCTGCCTGAAGGGGTTTGTAGGCCTTTTTTTGGACTCCACTTCCGCAATCGTGCAATCCTGGGAAAGCAAGACTAAAGGTGGAGAAGGAGGTGGGGTGGAAATATCCGTCGATGAGGATATGAGAAGCCTGTCAGCAGACATCATCTCTAGAGCCTGTTTTGGTACCAGTTATTCCCAGGGAAAGGATATATTCTTGAAACTTCATGTTCTTCAACAGATCATGTCAAAAGGAAACATTGGAGTTCCTGGATTAAGGTAACAATGGTTGATGTGCTATGTTTGAAAACTATTAGTTAATGTTGTTAACATGAACATTGCAGGTATGTTCCCACTAAAGATAATCGGGACATATGGAGATTGAAGAAAGAGATAGATTCAATGATCTTAGGTGTCGTAAAAGCACGTAATGAAACTCAAGGGAATGATAAAGATCTCCTACAACTGATACTTAATGCGGCCAAGAATGATGAAAACAAAAATTACCTGCCAGATGACATTGCAGCCAGCAAGTTCATTATTGACAACTGCAAGAATATATACTTTGCCGGCCATGAAACAACCGCCATTTCAGCATCCTGGTGCTTGATGCTTTTGGCTGCACATCCAGACTGGCAAACTCTCGTGCGTGCAGAAGTGCTTGAAATTTGCGGCCACAACCCTCCAGATGCAGATAAGATTCGGAGCATGAAACTGGTACGTGGACACTCATATCCACTTTTACAGCTTACAGTTCATTGCAATGAAATCAGAACACCACAAATTAACTTTTAACTCTTCAAAATGTCAAGAAAACTAGTTTCCGACAAGTTAAGGACTTGATGAGGTAAATGCAGAGTTTTTACTTTTCTTATATTTTAGGGCTGGATGCAGAGTGGATGTCTTTGATTCATTTAATTTTCTAGGCAGCAGTATCACAGCACAATGCTTAACAAAAAGAAAAGGAGCTAAAAATGGCGAAGAAAATGAAAAGGCTAGATGAATAGCAGATTATAATTTTCCTAAACATGGATAGTATGCTAAGCATGATTGGTAATTTTGTACATTCTTTATTTTGGTTCATATCTGATCCCTTCCAACAACACATTGGCAGTTAAGCATGTTTGTTCAAGAGGCACTGCGTCTATACCCACCGGTGGCTTACTCAGTGAGAGAAGCTTTGGAAGATGTAAACACAAAAGGCATCAATATTCCAAAAGGCGTCAACATTCAGATCCCGATACCATTTCTACACCGACATCCTGAAGTATGGGGAGCAGATGTGCACAAGTTCAATCCCGAGAGGTTTAGGCATGGAATATCAAGAGCTTGCAAGATACCACAGGCATATATGCCCTTTGGGATGGGAATGCGTACCTGTATAGGACAGAACTTCGCAATGGTAGAACTGAAGGTGATAATGTCTGCAATTCTGTCGCGGTTCAGTTTCTCTTTGTCGCCCGCATATCAGCACTCCCCTGTCTTTCAGCTGGTCATAAAGCCTCAGTATGGGGTTAAGCTTCTTGTGAGAGCCCTGGAGTAAGCATCACTCATAGCATGAAGTATCTGTTCTATAGCAGAGCTTGTTTCACTTTTGGGGTACATAAAATTTTCAGATTCTTGTTTTTTCCCCAACAAAATGCGATTTTACTGGTTAAATGGTTCCTAGTTTGGAGATGCTTGTAATCTCCACTTTGATTAACAAGTTCCAATCTAGATCTTTAAAGTTTAATATAATCTAGTTCAATTAAAGAAATATGTTAAAATTGATCGATACAAACACATTGACCTGAGTAGTCTTCAAAGTTCAAACCTTTTCTGAATATTGTTTGCTTTTAAACTGTATGACTATGCAATGGAAGCAGAAAGCTTAAGTTTCCTCAAATGGTATTTTGACATAAAAAGTCAAAGACATGGAAGTTCTAGTTCTCACAGAAACTCTTCATACTTCCCTACTGCTGCTTATAAAAAACCTAATCTTTTTCACCAAATTTCAAACATTAATAGGTACTCAAGTTTGCTAAATGATACTATAGCCAAAACTGAATTGAACGGTGTACTACTACCGACTCAACTGGTCTGAATTCTATTAAATTACAGCTAAGTCAAAAGAACATTGCTATGTTTACCAATCTGCTCGCAAAATGAAACTAATAATCTAACATCATCAAGCTAATGAACTATATGAAGCTAAACAATCTGCCCGATCAATTTGCAATTTGCAATTTGCATCATGAAAAATCAAAGCTGCTATGAACAAAATATAAATCAGTCAATAGAACATCTGATGCTTGGTTTTAAAAAGCGCAAAGTGCAGTGAAGCGCTAACTGTAAAAATTACCGAAGCGCGAAGCACGCACTTTTCGGACAAAAGCGCACACAAAATATGAACTAGGATTATTTCATTAAAGACACAACATAGAACTTAGAATAATATCACAAAATCATCAAAGGCAAATAAAGCTTTCAACACAATACCACATTCAAAGTTTTAAAGGTAGTAAGAAGAATTGAACGACTAAGATCGAAGAATTTTTAAATTATTATGAAATCATTTAAGGCTCCAAACTCTAATAATAAAAAAATTTATCATCTCCACCAAAAGTATTCCCATAGACCCAATCTCCATCTCTAAACTCTGATTTGTTAATATTCCTAAATTAGTTAACTCTAAAAACTACTCCATTTCGGCCCAAAATATTTAATTATAAAAAAGGAAACAAAATGTAGAAGCCCATTTCAGCCCAAAAGCACAAAACCCCGATTTTGCCCAAAAGCGCTTTTTGGAGCGCTTTGCGCTTCGGCAAAAGCGCTGAAAAGCGCGCGCTTTTCGTCCTGCTCAGCGCCTTCGTGATACAAAGCGCTCAACCTTGCGCTCAGCGCTTTAAACGCGCTTTTTAAAACCCAGATCCGATGGAGTAGATCAGAAAACAAACAACAAAAAACACTGAAATCTTATTACAAGATACACATTGTGTTTTTGCTTTATCCAAGGTTCCAATATAACCTCTGAATGTCATATAAAACCACTACATATTCTAGCATACACCACCATTATTTTTCCTCACAAGAAGGTGAAGAACTTAACTAATTTCTGGAAAGAAAAATCAGGAAAACAAAGATCGATTCCGGTTTCGCTCCAGTCTAGCTTCCCTCTGCAGACACAATGAGACATCAAAGAAAATCACACAAAATAAACTCTTGCACCACAAAAGTACTGCATATTCATAATTCCAAAAAACATATTTGCTCTTTTACCTCCTTTTTCTTGCATTCTTTGTAGACATCAAAATGCTGTTGGCATTTACTTTTATCAGAACTAAACTTTTCCAAGCCTGCCAAAATTATGAAGGTAAAAAACAAAAAAGCAGATTACTTAAAAGGATATCATATACAACAATGTTATATGCTAAAACAGTTGATTTACAAAGAAATTAGGGTTCTTGCAGAAACCTAAAGCCAATGGTGATGATAAAAAAGGGAGAAAATATTCAGGGAAATTGGAGATTACATTTGAGAGAAGCAGTGTATTGAGAGTAGCACTCAGAATCGGCGATTCTGGCTGCGCTTGGATAAGGCGGTGACTGTATCTGGTCTTTAGAGCTTGAAGACGACATCGTTTCCGTTTTCCCGGCTGCACTCTGGAGGCGTTCTTCGGATGATTTCTGATTCGGTTCTCACGGGGAATCACACATTGAACCCGAAATCTTTAGAATAATACGATTTTGGTCCTTGCTAAAATTGAAAGGTGAAACTTAATCCCAAATACCATGTAATAGAAATTGTTTGTTTGACGCTGTAACCGAGAATATTGAAGTCATTTGGACTAAATTAAACCCAAATTGTCTAAAAATAACATACTAATATTATAATATGTTACTAATTTTAACTCTTTACTGTATATAATCAATCATAACTTATTAAAATATATAAATTCTAAAGATATATTTAAAACCATAAATATCTCAATATATATAATATATCTTGGTGCTGTCAACCGGGAATATTGAAGTCATTTTGACTAAACTAAACTCAAATTATTTAAAAATAACACACTAATATTATACTGATTTTAACTCTTTACTATATATAATCAATTATAACTTGTTAAAATATATTAATTCTAAATATATATTTAAAACCACAAATATCTCAGTGTGTATATATGTGTGTGTGTGTGCGCGCACCATATAATATAAATTGTTTGCTTGGTACTGTCAACTAGAGATATTGAAGTCATTTTGACTAAACTAAACTCAAGTTGTCTAAAAATAACATATTAATATTATAATATGTTACTAATTTTTACTCTTTACTATATATAATCAATTTTAACTTGTTAAAATATATAAATTCTAAAGATATATTTAAAACCATAAATATCCTATATATATATCACTAAAGAAAATCCAAATAAACACATAATCTGAAATAACAAAATGTTTTGATTTTTTTATACAATGTTAGAGTACTTTTGATATAAATATGTATACATATTATTTATTTATTATATATGACAAAGTCTTGCTTTAGATCGGTTAGCTGTTGAATGAGGACATTTCATAATTAGTTACACTAATTAGATCATTTGGTAGTTACTTTTATTTATTGCAATGAGATACACATAATTATGATAATATTTTAAAATGAATTTCAACATATAAATAATCACTTTTTAAAAAAAATGAAAATATTATAAAAATAACCAGTTTGTATTGTATTCAATATTTAACGATTTCTAACCAAAATAATTATTTCACTTCATAACTCATATAGTTTTTGTTAGATGACTAAACTTTAAAATTTTAAATGAATTTTGTTTTCAATTTAAATATAAGGCACAAAATGTACATCCTAATATTTTAATTAATAATATCGCGCAACGCGTGATGATACCCCGCTAGTTAAAGATAAAAGCACTTATCTTTCACAGTCAGTAGAAAATACTCCCTCCGATTTTTAAATATTGGCTCCTACTTTTGAGCACTCTTTTTAAAAAAAAGAGTGAAATGAATGGTTAGGGTTGTATTGAAAATACAAAAAGTAAATTTAGTGGATGAAACAATCTAGGATTTGTCAAATATGGAAAGAGACCAATATAAAAAAACCTTCCCTAAAAGGAAAGAGAGCCAATATTAGAGGACCGGAGGAGAACAATGTGTGATGTATTTGTACTCTGAGGTACATTATATAGAGGTACAAAGACCTATACAGAAAAGGAAAAAGAATCTAATCTAATTACAATTACATGTAATATTCACATAATATTGTTATTCCTTAATACTCCTCCTCAAGTTGGAGCATGGGGTTCATAAATGCCCAACTTGCTAAATAATGAATAAAACTGAGTTCGTTCGAGAATTTTGGTAAACACGTCCGCAAGTTGATCAGACGTGCGAATATGATAGGTGACAAGAGTACCAGACTGTACAAGATCACAGACGAAATGCCAATCAACCTTTATATGCTTCGTACGTTCATGGAACACTGGATTTGCCGCAATGTGGAGAGCAAATTGACTATCACAAAACAGTCGCATAGGAGCAGAATGCACAACACCCAAGTCACGAAGCAATGACTTAAGCCAAAACAACTCACAACAGGTAGCAACCATAACACGATACTCCGCTTCAGCAGAAGAACGAGAAACTATAGGTTGTTTCTTGGTTTTGCATGAAATAAGAGAATCACCAATCGTCACAAAGTACCCAGAAAGAGAGCGTCACGTAATGGGATAAACAGCCCAATCAGAATCAAAATAAGCAGTCAACTGCAATGAACTACGTGAAGAGAGAAATAAACATTGACCAGGATGACTCTTCAAATAGTGAAGAACTCGAATCGCAGCTTCCCTGTGAGGAACACAAGGAGATTTCATAAACTGAGCAAGCGTATGAACAGAATAACTAAACTTAGGACGAGTAATAGTCAGGTAAATGAGGGGACCCACCAGGTGCCGATACTGCTCAGGATCATCATAAAGGGGGCCTTCAACTTTCACAAGATCATTCTGTTGCTACATAGGCAAATCAGTCGGTTTAGAAGCCGACAAACCCGTGTTGACAAGATATCCAGGGCATATTTCCTTTGTGAAAGAAACATCTCTCCGGTCTTCTAGCAATCTCTATACCCAAGAAATACATAAGTGTACCAAGACCCTTCATATGAAAACAAGAACTCAAGTATTTTTTGAATTCAGAAATGAGCGACGAAAAACTACCTGCAATGCCCAGCTATCCACATAAACAAGTGCATGCAAAGAAACTGAGTCACGAGTAAAAACAAATAGAGAGTAATTTGCGTTACTTTGAACAAAACCAAATGCACGTAAAACCTGAGCCAATTTTGTAAACCAATTGCGAGGAGCCTGCCAAAAACCATAAAGACATTTTCGAAGGCGACAGACCAGGCCAAGAGACGCAGGGTAGCCTGTGGAGGTCGCATACATACCTCTTCATGCAAATCACCATTTAGAAAATCACTATGCACATCCATCCGGTGGAGTTCCCAACCACGAATAATTGCAACTGATAAAAACAGACATACCGAACTCATCTTTGCAACAGGGGAAAATGTCTTAGTGTAGTCAATTCCTTCCTTTTGGCAATTTCCAAGAACCACCAAGCAAACTTTGAGACACTCAATGGTACCATCAGACTTGAACTTGGTACGATACACTCATTTGCATCCAATAACAGTCTTATCCAGAGGTATGAAGACAAAGTCCATGTCTGATTGCGCTCAAACCCATTAATATCACCAGTCCTTACATTACGCCAATGAGCATAATTCAAAGGCTCAAAGTAAGTGGTGGGATTTGCACTAGAAGTTACTACACCCAAAAATCTAGAACGCATACTAGAAAATTTGTCGCAATTTACAAAATTAGTTAAAGGATAGAGAACACATTAGGAATGTGACGTCGCAGGTGTGGTCGTAGCAGTGGGGGGAGGGGGTTATTTATATCAGAAGCAGGAATGTGACATAATCTTCCAAATAAGCAGGAGGTCGATGGTCGCGAACACTTTCTCATACAACAGGTAGCTCGACCGCAGGTGGCGACGCCGGGGACATAACCGGCGAAGCAGGCGGTGGAGGCGAGGTAGGCGGAGGAGGTGCTGGTCAGCAATGGACTGGTTGGAGCAGCTGCAGGCGACGCATGAGACACGTGGTCGACGGTGACCTGCGGTGCGTGGAGCGCGTGAGGCACGTCAACCGGTGGCAAGGTAACAAGCGGTGACATAGTGGCCGACGGCGTCATGGTAGCCGGCGGAGATGAGGTGATCGATGGCGGTAAGGGGGCTAGCGTCGATGAGGTATCTGACGGCGGTGAGGTGGCCGACGTCGGTGAGGTTGCCAGTGTCGGTAAGGCTTCCGGGAATACAACATATGGAAACTGGTGTTCATAAAAATTAGCATCCCTATTGTTAAAGAAAGTACAGGATTCCAAATCATAAAGGCGATAACCTTTGTTTCCACTAGGATACCCAAGAAACAGACATTGGTGACTTCTTGGAGCAAACTTTTCACAGAATTTGGGGATGTAGGAAGCAAAATACAAACATCCAAATACGCACAAAACCTTGTAATTTGGGAGACATCCATAGTAACTCAAATGGTGTGCGACCATCGATTTGCTTCATCGCTGCCCGGTTGATCAAATATGCAGCTGTAAGAACACATTCTCCCCAATACTCAATAGGCAGATTTGCTTGAAAGCACAAAGCACGAGCCACATTTCACAAATGACGATGCTTGCGCTCAACATGACCATTCTGCTAAGGTGTATCAGCCATAGATGTCTAAAAAATAATACCAGATTTAGCAAAGTATGATCTCAAAGGTATAAATTATGTACCATTATCAGCTCTGACACGCCTAACTACACGACCAAACTGGTTCTTGATCAAGGCACAAAATTCAATAAATCTAGAGGCACCTTTTGACTTAGAAACTAATAAATAAGCCCAAACAGATTGGGAATAATCATCAACTATAGTAAAAAATGCACCACTAGAAAAATGGTGTTTTATAAGGACCCCAAACATCACAATGTATTAATTCGAATAAAGAACTAGCATTCGAAGAACTCAACGAAAAACTATGTCTAGTCTACTTTGCTCTATGACATACAGAGCAAGGAACAAAAACATTATTTGTGCTAAAATCAAGAGTAGAAACAGAAGACGTAGAGGAAGGATGTCCAAGACGCTGATGCCATAAATCAGAAGATGAAACTGAAGCAATTGTCGGAATAAACTGCAAGATATGAGTACGATCATTTGTATCTAGCAAACCAAGCCAATAAACCCCCCCTCTTGCGGTTCACCCATACCAATCACATTCCTCGTACTGATTTTCTGTAAAATGCAATAATTTAAGGCAGATAACAATCTAGAGCATGATAATAAATGGCATCGCAGAGAAGGTATGTAGAGCACATGAGTAAGAGTAACATCTCTAAAGTGAATAGAACCATATTGCGTTACAGATGACACAAATCCATCAGGCAATAAAACATTTACAGAATTAACAGCAGTAGTAATATCAATCAGAGAATCTTTGTCACCAGTCATGTGATATGAGACTCCCGAATCAAGAATCCATGGTAAATTAGACTTACCTAACCTATGGTTAGACACAACATTAAACAGATTAAATAAATATAGGGTTGTACTTCACTGGTCATCAGACAGACCAGAATCGGAGTCAGAATTGGCAGGGGTATAGTGGGCAGCGCCGGCGGCCGGTCCGCTGTTCCAGTCGACGACAGTCGGTGGAGTTAGCCCCGTCCTCTTGGATTTCTGGTTCAACTTCTTAAACGAATCTGATATGCATGTGAGTTGAAACAGGTATCTTTGTCATGATCATTGCAATGAAAATGCATAAAGGTGAGATTCTTGCGATTAGCTGAAGTGAGAGCAAATGTCGAAGAACCTGTAGGTGGTGGGAATCGTGAAACATATGCCATAGCGTTAGTCGAAGGCTCGTGAGATTGAATGACGGTTTTGTGATTCTCCTCCTGAGCAACAAGAGCATAAACGCGCGTGACAGGTGGCAAAGGATTAGTGGTCATGATGTTGGATTGCAAGGTGTAATGGCCTTCATCCAGATCGAGGATAAATTGATAGATCATATCTTTTTACATTCTAGGAAGGCATTAGCAGCATGGTTGAAAGTGCACATAGATTTATAAGCTTCACAGGTGTAAACTAAAAGAGGCCGAATGGAGTTGTAATCACCAAACAACTTCTTCAGTTTGCCAAAATAAATGACAACAGTCTGACCATTCTTCCTACAATTCTGTATATCTTCACGCATCCGTAGAATTTTTGGACCATTCCCAAGAGTAAATCGTGCCTTAAGATCATCCCACAGTTCCTTAATTGTGGCATAGTAAGTAGTAGAAGAACGCAATGGTGGATCCAGAGTCTGCAAGATCCAACATACAAGGGTAGTATTAACTCCCGACCAATCAACTGCATCATGATGATTATCCGTTGGTTCCATCAATGAAAACAATCTTCTTCTTGGAAAGCACAATGTTAGAAATTGCAGCAGCATCGGATCGTTAGAAATTGCTCAACAGCATCGGATCTAGAACCAGGTGTAGACATCGTTGCAGATCAGTGGAAAAAGCGGATTGACGGCACGAGCAGGGTAACGCGGTGGCGCATGAGCTTCACGACGATGGCATGTGAATAATAGAGTCAACGCGTAGGCGACATGCGCATGCGACAAAGGGCAGTGTACGTCGAATCGCGAAAACCTGGATGCTGGCGGCGGCGTTCGGCGGATGGTGGTCGAGTGGCAGCAGCTGGCAGACGGCGACGCATTTGAGGACGCACGGCTGAAGACAATGGCATCGGGAACTTGAGAAAGCAGCGAAAATAATTCTTAGGTTTTCAAGATTTTAGTCTCTGATACCATGGAGAATTTATGGGTAGTAATGTGTGATTGTATTCATGTTTTGGGGTACATTATATACAGGTACAAAAACCTACACAGAAAAATAAAAAGAATCTAATCTAATTACAATTACAACCAATATTCACATAATATTGTTATTCTTTAATAGTTGTGATAGTGGTTTCATGTTATGTGCAGGATGATTTCGACGCTATGTACATCATCACGCTTTGTCATGGTGATAGGTGGAAAGTATTGGATGAGATAGATTCATATCGTTACTAATTGATTTTGAAGTTATGGTTTTATGGAATGTGTTGATCTAACCATGAGATTTAATAAAAAGTTATTATTTAACCCTAATATTGAATTAAAAGTGCTGATTTAACCCTATGTTTTAATTTAATGTGCTGATCTAATCGTATGATTTAATTTAAAGTGCCGATTTAGCAAGGGATAGAATGATCATGAAATATTCAGTTTTAACCCTTTGGGTATTTTTATCTTTTTATATTATGTCAACGTCTAAATTCCTCCAATCAACATTGAAATAGTGCAATTTGATTATATTAGCACAATTGTTTACAATCTTATGTTTAGTTTTGCATTTTCAGATTGTACATAATTATATTGATATTTTTGTAAAATAATATAATTAATTTTGTATTTTGTATTTTTTTTTAAATGTGCCCTATTAACAATGACATCGACAATCTGATCGGATAGACGGGTTGGCGGGTTTGGATTGACATAGCAGAACCTTTGAATCCAAACTCAATCTTATAATGATTTTGAATCACATAATTTCAAACCAATCTAATATACTAGTATACAAGTTTATCCACATTCGATCCGAAAACTTATAAAAATACCATAGCATTTCAACAAGGTTAAACAATATGAAAATAGTTAATGAATTCAATATAACTAGCGGAGTACCAATGGATCGGGCCCTTCAAGTCGTACGTTGCTTTCTACCACATCGTTTCAAACGAAATTTTATCATAACATTCCTCTAAATTCGAAATTGGTATGCACATTGCGCGATATTATTAATTAAAATATTAGAATTAAGTTTTTTTTACATGTTGTGTCCTACATTTAAATTTAAATTGAAAATAAATAATTTTATTTAAAACTTCAAAGTTTAGTCATCTAACAAAATCTATATGAGATATTTAGAAATTGTTAAACATTGAATACAATAAAATTTGATTATTTTTATAATATTCCATTCAAATTATTTAAAAAGTAATTATCTGTATGTTGAGATTCATTTTAAAAAGTTATCATAATAATATGTATCGCATTGCAATAAATAAAGGTAAATATTAAATGATCTTATTAGTCTCATTAATTATAAAATGTCCTCATTTAACAATTAATCGGGATAAAACAAAACTTTATCATGTATAAATAAATTAATAAATAATATGTATACATATTCCTATTAGAATTACTCTATCAATGTATTTAATAAAATCTGAATATCTTGTTATTTCATATTATGTGTTTGTTTAAATTTTCTTTAGTGATATATATAAATATATTACAATGACATATTTATGGTTTTAATTATATCTTAAGAAGTTATATATTTTAACAAGTTATTATTGATTATATATAGTAAAGAATTAAATCAGTAACATATTATGATATTAGTATGTTATTTGTAGACAACTTGGGTTTAGATTAATTAAAATGACTTTAATATCCCCGATTGAAATAACCATCTAAAAATCAAACAATTTATATGGTGATTGGAATATTAAAAAAAAGGTGAAATATATAAATATTCAGCCCATAAAATAATGAACTATTACATAATACTAATATTGGTAATCAATAATCACCAGGATGACCTAATCCTAACATGATTTTCTTTTATGTTTGACTCATTTCATATTTTGTGTTACTCCCTCCATCTCACTAATAAATTCATACTTTTCTTTTTAGTCCATTTTACTAATAATTTCTTATTTCTAATATTTCTACATTTAATCATAATTATGTGGTCATAATTTTTTATTTCATTTTATTTATATAGGTTCACTGTCATTACTTATTAAAAAATACTAAATAAACTTGTTTTAAATTTTGCATCGGATTTTAAAGTCATGTTAGGACTTCCAACCGCAGTCAACATTTTATATGTTTTAAAACTTCCTCCTAAGCTTTAACAATATGCACAAATTAATTTTTTTAAAAACAACATGCACAAATAATTATGGGATTAACACTAGCTGGGCCCCGCAACTCCGCTGTATTGGTTGACGAAATAAACAATCAAACAATTATTTTCGCAATATAATATTGTTAATTAAACATCACAGTTCGATCGGGCCTTTCTATTGGGCCCGGTTGGCCCACTTAACTTTGTTTGCTTTGGACGATTATTATCGAGCTCCATTAGCGAAGGCGTTAATTCCTCTGTTTTTCGACACATGGATTTGTTCTGTACTCCCTCTGTTCCGACTAGATTTGCACTGTCATCATTATCACGCTATTTAAAAAATGTGTTTGATCGGTAATATCTTCACTTATGTATGACAACGTCAAATAAAACTTTGATATTTAGAAATTACATGTTACGACGAATTGAACAATATCATATACAATAATATTATTGTTCTTAAATCCATTTGAATGTGGTTAAATTTTTTATAGAAAATAGTTTCAAAAAATTAAAAGTGTAAATAGATCTATGTGACAGAGGGAGTATGATTGTTTTCACTAACAAAAGATAAATAATTTTAAATAATAGAGGTGTACAGTACATTAATCGACAGTTCATCACTTCATAGACATACTTTTAAATTCCCATGGTCAACGACGACAAATATTATTTCACAAAAAAATTACTAACTGACTAATCATGAACTTATATTATAATTAGTATAATGATCTGATATTTATGTTATTTATTGCAATGAGATCAGATCATGAAAATCTTTTAAAATGAATTTCGACATATAAATAATTATAGTTTAACTTTAAAAATTATAAAAAATAATAATTATGATCGATCTTACTGTTAGTCTGTCTAATAGGAGATCTTCTCATACTATTTACAATGAATAATTATCTGTTTACTTAAAATTCATGCAATTAGGTCATATTTTTCAACTGATTTATAACTTAATTTAATGAGAACGTCTCTAGTTAGACCACATAACAGTTAGAAAATTTATTTTCATAAATTTTAAAGTCAAATAATAATTATATATTTCAAGATATATTTAAAATATTTTTAAAATTATAAATTTAATTAGAATAATATAAATAAATATCAATAGCTTTATTAGTCATGTTAATTATAAAATGATCTTGTATAATGGTTAGACAATTTAAAACAATATTTCTAATTTAATTTATTAAAATTTTCAATCAATGATATTTAACTTAATCCATTATCACCACATATTAAATACTCCATGTAACTTTAGATTATTAGATGGCTGCTTTCTGTAAATGTAAATGTAAATGTAAATGTAAATGTAAATGTAAATGTAAATGTAAATGTAAATGTAAATGTAAATGTAA
>JAULKM010000008.1:7849360-7864730 GCA_032355605.1 Rubia tinctorum
TTAAATCTAAATGATGACCATATTCATCCAAGTAAATCAATCCAAATATTGGATGAATTCTTGAATGAATCTACCTTTTCTAAAGCTACCAAATCTAATTCTAATCAAATCAAAACTCCTAAATTACAATATTTCTAAATTAACTCTAAATATGAGCACACTACCTCAATAAAAAAAACTAATGGGAAAAAGAGTATAGTGTTAAATTTCTAAAAATTATAAACTAAGAAAAATATAACAAATGACATTTTTGACATTGTATCACGTTGGATAATAATAGTTGCAACATATAAGTGAACGAATGCACTTCGTAATTCAAGACGAACAATGAGCAAGTTTGTTGTAATAACAAGGGGGCAATTGAAAACCATATCTCAGAAAACGCACATAGCAACTCAAAAAACTAGAAAACGATACATATCTAACGCTCGAAAAAAATGAATAACATACATGCCAGATCTGAAAAATCTAACAGCAATTGAGTAATAATCACCGGCTGTAGCACCAACATCTCGGCCATTTCATGTTGCCTGACATATAACCTAGTGCAAATACAAAACAAAATCAATCCAAAAAAAATGCAGAATAAAACAATAATACTTATACCTACAAAGATTCACATAATAAAAATATATATATTGAACCATGAGATAAAAAAAGTTATAAACCTAATGATCTGGTCGAATGTGATGGATGATCTTCAAGGAATTTTCTCTAAGAATTTATCCATAAAAATCATTGAAAAATGGAAACGCGACTCCAGAAAATGGCCGGAAAATGAGCGCAAAGAAGAACTGGAATAGGAGCAGAAAAATGGCGGCAAAGAAATGGATGAGAGGTGGCGAAACAGGTAGAGAATAGGTGGAGAATAGGAGGAGAATGAGAGAGACAGAGAGAACGATGAGAGAAAAAATGTAGACTAAAAATCAGGAAGAAGAAAGGGTTTAGGTGAGAAATAAGGAAAATCAAAAATTAAAATAAATCATTATTTCCAATTAGTACCCAATTTCTGATTAATTATAAATTGAACCCTATTTTTCAAAATAGTCTCTGGCATGTCCATAAACTTATAGACAGACAACCTTTCCTGAGATTTTCTCTTCACCCTCCCACATGTAACATTACACCTCAGAGGACCCAACAATGAGAATAAATTGCACATTTGATGATTCTACGTATATAATTGGAACAGTGTTAATAACCTCGTAAATGTTAGAAGATGGGTTGGGTTACCTTCTTGAAAGAGAACCAAATCTTAATTTCCTCCTTGAATTGATGAGAGATTTGTTGGGTTTGGAAGAATCAAAGGAGATCGGTTGTATAGAAATTGAGGGTATTTTGGAGTTTGGTGATGGAGAGCATCTTCTCACAAATGTTAGAAGATGAGTTACCTTCTTGAAAGAGAAACAATTTTTTAGTTTAGAAGAATCAAAAGAGGTGTGTTGAGTATAAATTGAGGAAATTTTAGGGCTTGGTAATGGAGGGCACTAATTCTGCCTAATAGATGAGAGTTTGTCTCGTGTGAAACTAAGGCTAAAACATAAATAATTAAATGAAAGCTTTTTAAATTTGGGGTCAAAAGTAGAAATAATTTTTTCTCAAGGTTTTTTAAAGAAACAATAAAATTGAGGGATCTGTGTGCAATTTATCAAAAAACCATAATCCCTTGCCTCTATCGCCCGTCGTCACTGTTCCATCCGTTCGTCGGTCACTGAATCTGCCCTTTGCCAACTGCTCAATACAGCGTTCGTCGTCAGCCATCATTGTTCGTCTGCAAACATGATCGCCAGCCTCGATAACCTGCAAAATTGTAAATATGCTCCCTCGGTCTTCGATAATAGCAGAAATTGATCGAAAGCCTCAAAGCCACCGCTAACAAATGAATTTGAATTCTCCATCGAGTGGGCTGGGGAATCAGGGAGGGTCGAATACCTGGCACGACAACATCGGGAATGAATTTGGATTCGGAATCCGATTGGCACGGCGACATCGAGAATGAATTCTTCGTTAGAGAGGAAAGAAACGTTACAGGTAGAATTTAGGCTAAATTTTCCGGCCAAAACCTGAGTTAATGGGCCGAAAGCTTGGATTTCATTTTGGGCTGATTTTTTTTATATAAAAAACCTATTAAAACAATATTACGTTTAATCAATTCAAAAAATACAAAACTAAACCATCAACATTAAAAGTTATAAAAAACAAATCATACTATTGAAACATCAAGAATACAACAAATATTAAAAAATAAGAAACATCAATATCAAAATTTTAAAAATCAATTCATACCATTAGAACATTAAGAATACATTAAAAGAAATATATAATATTAAAAAACAAGAAACGTCGATATTAATTTGTAAAACGACATGTTGAAAAGTTAACACATCAATCAAAATAAAAATATAAGTTAAATATTGAAAACTAAGATAGGAAAATATCTGAAACTAGTGTAAAAATAAGTAAAATGTGAAAAAATGAACTTATAAACAAAACATTTTACATCAAAAGATCAATATTTAACTCTAAACACATAATTTTAGTTGAAAAAAACTCTTGGTGTAACATCACAAGTTTTGGTTGAAACATCAAGTATTGAAAATGAAACATCAAGTCTGTTAGTAAAAACACGCGCATTGCACGGAAAGGAGGAAAAAATTGATCCGCAAATTTCTCCGACCCGGATTCTTGACCCGCGAGCTTATTATGACATGTAATCATCAATTCCCCAATTATTTATACCCAACACCCCCCAAGTAGTATTTACACCCAAACCCCTTCTTCCTCTCACATACATTTTAAAATTATATTTGGAATCACATCACTGATTAAACTTCATAATATTTCAGATTAATCCTTGGTTTCGTTGTGAGACGGCCTCGCACAAAACTTTGTCAATAAATGCTCTTTCGAATTCTGCCTATTTGTAGGGTCTCCAGAATTCTGTTGGCATAGGAGACCCTACCAATATCATATGCAGTTTTGAGTCACATAAGACCAGAATCGATGTCCAATGTAGTTTTGGGTGGGTAAGAAAAAATTGGTTGGAATTTTCTTTCTATGACTTGACCCTTTGGACGGCACATGTGATACTTTACTTATACAATGATTACCTTTACTCAACTCTCTAAGATCATTAAAAAGGAAAGTTTTACTTCTCGTAATCAACCGGCAAACATTAAAAATGATACACCCTTGGCGCGCTCTCTCTTGAAACGTTCTCCACCTTTACTTTGTTCCCATAATTTTTGTCGCCACTGAAACTCTGTCTCACAACGGTAAAATTTCACACCTTCACCACCACCACCAATCAACAACGAAAACCAATCTCACCATCATGGCGCCTCCACCAGCTGGTGCGAGCCACCCTACCTACAAAGATATGTTAGCAAATCCTCCCACGCTAAAAACCCATAGAAAAAGCATTCCTTCTTAAGCTTTCAACTGAAACCAACTATGGAATACAAGGGAGAGATTGTTGTACTATTTTATGAAGCTAAGATTGAGCTTCTGTCAAAACCATTCAAACGGCACTTGGTCGGAAAATTTCCACGAGGTTGACTGACTCTTGAATACATTCGCTCTCAGTTCAAAAAAATGGTTTTAAGGGAGAGGCTATCATTACCGATCTAGATCGTAGACATGTTTTCATAAAATTTGATCAAAAGGAAGATATTCAGACATGTTGGATCAAAGGAACTGGAACATAGGAGGGAGTTACATGAAAATTATAAAATGGACCAAAAACTTTGATGTTAATGAGGAACCACCACTTGTACCTATATAGCTGAACATCAGTTTCCCCCCTGCCTACTACTTGTATAAAGAAGCAATCCCAATCATAACAGCTAGGCTTGGTGAACTCATATTTGCTTATCCTCCTACCATAAACCAATCTAGACCCTCCACCATTAGGATTTGTGTGGAAATGGATCTAACTAGCCTCTTCCCTGATAGAATAAGACTTGGTTCAACTAAAGATAGTAAATGGTACCCTATTCACTGTAAAGACCATCCAAAATACTGCATAAAGTGCTCTAAAATTGGCCATAAGGTCACATGATATGGGATACCAAAGGAAAAAACATATAAGAAACAAAAACAATCCATATTGCTGATAAAGGATTAGAAAAAGGCACATGGTACCCTGTTCCTTCAAAGAAAAATGTAGATGATGGGAGCCCCTCAGCTGCACCAATGCAAAACACCAATGTTCCATCTCTGCAGATAAAGGTACAATCCTAAGACCAAGAGGTCTATATTGATGCCATGGACACACAAGAAGAACCACATAAGGAATAACCACTGAAAGAGCAAACAAAACAAGGCTAGGTCATGGAGATTACTACCACAAGAAAAGAAAATGCAAAATCAGTAAGTCAGCGGGCGCAAAACCCAATAGCAAGGAACCACAACAACTGGAAAAATAAAGGATGGTATGGAAATCTATACACATGAGCCTTCTGAACCCCCTCTGTTACTGAATAGGAAAAAACACTTGCAAACTTTCAAGGATTATAGTACTAATGTTATCTCTAAAATTCATTTAAATTAGGTACCCCACCCACGGAAAGAGTGAACACTATCACAAGGAGACATAGAAGAAGGACTGCAGACACCATTGGAACAAACTAACCAGTCCCCTACCCAGATCATCTGGTATAACACCCCAACACTTGCACAAGGAGAAATAAATGAAGGCCTAGATCAGATAAATCTCCAAACTAAAGATCTGTTAGCTGATCATGCTACACCAGGTATGCCTAAGCTACCTGATCAAGTTAGAAGCTTCTTTAAATCACCCTATGTGATAATTACCCGCATGAAAGCAAAAAGAAAATCTTCCTAATGACTGTTAATATTCTAACATCGAATTTGAGAGGAATCTAGGGATATTTGATTATATTACAGAAACTAGCTATGTTGCATCATATCTCTATTCTGGTGTTAATTGAAACTAAACAAAATCTAGACCATTTAGAAAGCTATGTTAAGAAATTAGGGTTTTCACGAGGGTTTCCATCTCAGGATGGCAGAACTTAGACAATGGTTAAAGATAGGTTTCAGGGAAACCTAATCTCTCAAAAGAAGCAGTACACACACATTATTATCACTAACACAACCACAAATGAGAAGCTTAATCTCTTCTCAATTTATAGTAAAAATCTAAGGACTGATAGGCTAAAAATGTTTAATGTCATAGCCCCCATAATTTCTTTCTTAGCTGTACCAGCAATCCTCACTTGTGACTTCAATGTCACCAGAACAGTTGCTGAATATAAAGGCAATACTCCTCAAAATCCTAACAGTATGTTAGATTTTGACACCTTTATAACTAGCAACAATCTGTGTGAAATCCCTGCATGTGGGAAACTGTACACCTGGACCAAGGGTAGACATGGTAAGGGTAAAGTCTGCAAAAGACTAGACCGAACAATGGTTAACACTAATTTCTTTAAGAAATTCTGTAATGCATCAGTCCAAGTCCTAAATAGACTCACATCAGACCACTCACCCCTCTTGCTAACATATAAAGAATCCCAGCCAACCAAAGCCAAAGCCTTTAGATTTCAATAAATGTGGAAAAGAATGTCTCAGTTCAGGGAAATAGTCTCAGATTCCTGGTCCAAAGATCTAAATGAGCAGGGAATGATGAGATTTAGTCTTAAACTTAAGAGGTTAAAACAAGACTGAAAATTATGGAACAAGAAGCATTTTGGGGATTTGTTTGAAAACTTTTAAAAATCTGAAACCAAAGTTCAAGAAGCATAACCCCTATATGACACCCTAGAGTCCATAGAAAATCTCAATAAACTAAATCAGGCTAGACTACAGCTCTCAGAAAGATTAACTAAGGAATCTGGAACAGAAATCTAGACAAAATGGCTTAAGGAGGGTGATCTCAATACAACCTTCTTTTATAACTAAGTCAGAGATAAACATAATAGGCTAAAAATAAACAAAATAAAACATGATAACATCATGTTAACTGGTCATAATCATATAGGAGAAGCTGCATCCATCTTTTATCAGAACCTGCTCACTGAGGATACAAGGGACATATCAGGAGCTTGCCTAACTCACTTCCTCACGTTCATTACCCCTATAATCACTCAACAAGATAACATCAGCCTGTTAAAGCCAGTACATATGGAAGAACTCCATCAAGCTGTGTTCAATTTAGGTGAACACGGTTGTGGATGACCAGATGGTTTCAATGGTCAATTCTATAGATGGGCTTGGGACATAATAAAACGGGATATGCTAACCTGTGTCAGAGATTTTATGTGTGGATTCCCTATGCCTAAATCCATCACCAGCTCCCTTATAACCTCGATTCCAAAAGTCCAAACCCCAGCTCAATTCTCTAACTTCAGACCAATTAATTTGGCTAACTTCAATAACAAGGTAATCTCTATAATACTTTCAAATAGGATTACTCCACTAGTTAGTAAGTGTGTATCAATTGAGACGTCAACTTTCATCAAAGGCAGGAGCATTTCTGACAACATACTTGTAATCCAAGAAGCAGTTAGAATGATTGATAAACCAACCCAGGGACTCAATGTCATAGCCAAATTGGACATGTCCAAGGCCTTTGATAAAGTATCTTAGTCAATGCTCGATTCCCTACTTTTAAAGTATAGATTCCATGGCCACTTTGTGAAGATCATCACGAGCAACAAAAAATTGGCATACTTCTCAATTCTGGTCAACGGCTATCCCCGTGGATATTTCACTGCCTCGAGGGATCTCAAACAGGAAGACCCCTTCTCCCCTATCCCATTTAACTTCATCACAGAATTGCTTAACTGAGAGTTAAAGGCTATGTTTAGGGAAAACTTGTTGGATCCATTTTCAGTCCCTGGTAATGGCTTCAATTTATCCCACTTATCAAATGTGGATGATATAGTGATCTTATTTAAAGGAACTAAGAAGTCTTGCACTAATCTAATAGAACACCTGAAGCATTACCAATTAGCCTCGGGTCAGAAAGTCAACTATGACAAAAGTGCTTTCTATGTTGGCTCTAAGACTAGCTTTGTGACCAAAAATAGAATCCATACACTCACTGGCATGCAACAAGGATCCTTACCCTTTAAATTTTTGGGAGTCAACATTTTCAAGGGTGGGAAGATGAATGTGCGCTTCAATGAAATTGTAAAGAAAATTAGCTCTAGAATTTCTCACTGGAATAATATATGGTTATCTCCAGTAGGCAAAATAATCCTAATCAAGCACACCCTGGCCTCAATTCTCATTCATATATTAAGTGTTATTTCCCCCACTGCTCATATCATAGAAAAAATTGAGCTTATTTTCAATTCCTTCATATGGGGAGACACACCAGATGACACTCATATACACTGGAAAGAATTTCCAAAAATGAGCTACCATTTTTAGAAAATGGACTGGGATTTATATCCACGCAGGATTTCATCACAAGTTTCTCCCTGAAACTGTGGTGGAATATGCAGCAGGGAACCTCCATTTGGTCTAAACTCATTTGGACACTCCCTAAATTTGACCGGATGCATGGAAAAGAACCTGCAAAGTCTCTCATCTAGCAGCCCAAAACACTCAAATCTTAGTAGGGAATGGACAAGTTAGCTTCTAGATAGCTAACTGGTTTGGTTTGAGAAGTTTTATAGACATTTGGAACCATGAAATATACATCAATCTGCCATATCTAACAGTAACACAATTTCATACCAACATCACACTACACCCTCAGCACCTAGGCCAAGGTTTACCATTACATGCCATTCACAAATTGCAGGTGTAAATTGCCTTGTATGATCACAGTGATCAGATGATATGGAAGCCTCCAACCACATGTATGTTCTCTGTCAAAAATGCTTATCAATTGATTATGAAGAAAAGAAACAAAGTTGCAAGTTTGGAAAAGTATGGTCTCCTCTAATTCCTCCAAAGATCTCATTTCTTATCTGGAAACTACTAAATAATTGTCTCCCTTTCTCAGAAACTATGAACCGAATGGGTATAATTTTAGTGCACAAATGCCCTTTAGTCAATCTATGGACACCATGAACCACTGCTTTAAACTATGCTATGTAGCAAGATCTATCTGGAAGGTTTGTTAGAAATCACACCTAGATTTAAACTGCATATATTCGATATGGTTTCAAGCATCAGGTCTTACCCATGCAGATCCAAAACCAAGATGAATATCACATCAGTAGCTACTTCAGTCACCTGTTGGATAATATGGAAATCTAGGTGTAGTTTCTTATATGATAACGTGTTTTTGAACATATCTAGAATGAAGAAGGAACTTCTCCTTATCCTAACTGATATCTTCAAAATCCACCCTCATGAAAGGACTGATGACAACTATATGCTTAACCGGATAAGAGTGATGACAATCTATAGCCCTAAACAACCTAAACTGATCAAAGCTTATAAATGGACCCTCCCGGATATAGGCTATAAACTCAACACTGATGCATCATTCCCTAATGTCTCCCTCAGTTTTGCTGGTATAATAGTTAGAACACCACATGGCACTCCAGTTCTTAAAAAATTTAAACACCTAGATGATACTGAGTCAGTCCTCCATGCTGAAATACAATCTCTACTGGAATGACTCGGAATATGTGTTCAATATGATTTCTTTCCTCTTGTTGCTGAATAGGATTCATTGCAGGCCATCAACATTCTCACAAACATCTCTAAGGCTCTGTGGAAAGTCCAGAGGTACATCTGGGAGATTCACAGGATGGTTGGAGATAAACCAGTCACCTGGAAACATACTTATAGGCAACAAAACATAGCAGCTCATCTTCTGGTAAGATCTCCAATTACTCACGCTCCTGCCTTCACCATTGTCCAATTATCAGAGCGTCCACAAGCACTAAAGGCTTCAATCATAGAAGATAAATTGGGGATCCCATTGATCAAAATGATTATATCACAGCTCACATAGCCTCCCATCCATGTATTGCAACCTAAAATTGCCTATCTAAACCTTAGTTTAATTAGGTAATTAGATGTTGCAACTTTTGCAAAGCTTTTGCAACCTCATACATAGGATTCATTATGTAACACCTCCATACTCTTATTATTATCATTTATTCAAGGGTTTGGGGACACCTAACTATATATATATATCCCCATCTTTCCAAATATGGTTTTGATTTTTTTAAAACAAAAACTGTCAAATATTGATTATAGGTTTGACTCTATTTTAACACTCGATCATAGGTTTGATTTACACAATCATTGTTCAACATTCAATTAATGGATGCTTAAACTCTACATAACATGCTTGAATTCCCGCAGTGAACGATTATACTGCCACTTAAGGCCCTGTCCAGTTGGATTAAATTTCACAACATTTCATCACCAATAAATTAAATTCAGGACTAATAAGCTAAATTCAGCACAACTAAATTAAATTCATCACCAATAAATTAAATTCGATACAAATAAACTCAGCACTGAAAAAAATATATTTATTTGGGTTCTCCAAAGTCACTTGTTAGGTAATAAGTCTAAAAGTAAAATATGTTACGAGCACAACATCATTTTTGGAAGTCACTCTTTTCACCTTTTTTTTGAAAAAATAAAGTATTAATAAATTCAATTCAACACCAACAAACTAAATTCAACACCAATAAATTAAATTCAACACAAATAAACTAAACTCAACAACCAATAAACTAAATTCAGCACTAAGAAATTAAATTCAGCACCAAATAAGTCAACTGGACAGAGTCACTCTTCATACAAATACTAAAAAAGGAGTTTGACTTCCCATAGTAAGCAATCAACATTGACTTTGCGTTGTATTGTCACTTGAAAATTTAATCTGACTTTACGTAGACAACAATCAACTGTTTTATGGACAATAGAAAAAGGTTTGACTTCTCAAAATCAGCGATCAACATTGACTTTACATAAAAACGTTCAACTATGGGTCCGTTTGCCATTAGCGTTTTGGTTGACGTTTAAATTGGTTGTTGGATTTTGGTATTTTCACTCAGTTAAACCGCTAATGAATACGAAGAAAAGTGTTTAGTTGTTTGGCTTTTTCACGTGGCGTTTTCGCCAAATATGAAATGCTAATATTAGTAGCGTTTTTTTAGCGTTTGATTTTTACCTTTAACATTTACTTTTTTAACCTTCTACATTTTTATCCTAAGGCTATTCCATTAGCAACCGCATTCCATTAACAAAAACTTCCGCAGAGTATTTACAACGGCGGATATAGGCCCTACGACGTATCACCACCATACCATCATTACAGCAGAAGGGATTATCGTTGAAATCAATTATCCATAACTAGAGTATGAAACTTTACCCTCGCTCTGTTTTTCTATTTATGTCACCATAGGTTTAGGTGCTTGGATTTAGGTGGAAAAAATGAATTGATGAAATTGAATGTAGAAAATAAAAAGTAGAATGAGTGGATGAAATTGAAAGAATCTTTCCAAAAATGGAAAAAGTGTCAAATAAAAGAAAACATTCATTTATAGTAAGTGTGCCATATATAACAAAACAGAGGAAGTAATTGTATTTTACATTATTTTAAAAAATTATATAATTATTATCTTATATTATAATAGTTATTTGAGTGTGATCATTTTTATTGAACATTTATATGAATATTTAGACGACTCGAGTTGGACATTTATGGAGTTATATGAATATTTAGATGATCAATTTTGGACGTTAATCTAAGATTTTTAAAAGACAGTAAAAAAATTGTGTTATTTAGAAAACTATGTTTTAAAATTTTAACTTCATATATTTCTTCATATTTATATAATATTGTAATTTTTAGTTTTAAATATAATTAAAAGTTCTTATATCTAATGAAAATAAGTCAACTAATATAGTTTATATTTATTATCTTATATTAATGGCCATGATGAATAGGCAAAGTTTTGGGAAAACCCGTCTTTCCACATGCTTATGGAAAGATGGGGTTTAATTAAAATAATAAAAGGTTAAAGGTCTTAGTTGCAATATTAAAATTTTATTATGAAAAGTGTAGTAGTTATAAAGTTTATAACCTGATTCATGCAACCCGGAAATTTTATCTTAATTTCTTCTAATTTGTACTTTAAACCTTGGTCTTTCAATAAGTCATGGAACAACCGTCTTTCAAGAGACATACTCTAATGAATAATAGTAAACGGAATTTGAAATGAATTTATAAATATATTGTTTCCAATATTTGTGAATGTGTTAAATAATTAAAAATAAATTATATTTATAGTAATGAAAAAATTAATAAAATATGTAAAATAAGTTTATAAATAATGAATGGTCGTCATGTCCTTAGATATCATTTTAAATAAAATCGCTAACAGCTGATAGTTAAATTTTCCAAACACTTTTGTAAACATCTAATGGTCAAACAGCTAACCCAAACAACTAATATAAACAGCTAGTCAAACCATCTAAATGAAATCGCTAACGGCTGATTGTCAAACAGGGCCTATATTAATTATCTTTCCTTATATAAAAAAAACTTGTAACACAATAATAAGAAAATAATAGGAAAGGCGGTTTATGCTTAAGTTTATGGATAGTTCATTGTACGTTTCACCTTAAATGTTTTGATTTTTAATTTTTTTTAAAATATGGCAAAGTTTTGAGGAAGACCGTCTTTCCATAAACTTATGAAAATGTGGGGTTTAATTAAAATAATAAAAGGTAAAAGGTCTTAGTTGCAATATTAAAAATTTATTATGCAACTTGTAGTAGTTATAAAGTTTATAACCCAATTCATGTAACCCGGAAATTTTATCTTCATTTCTTCTAATTTACATTTTAAACCTTGATCTTTTCATGACTTTGGAAAGATCATCTTTAAAGAGACGGACTTCATAAATATTGTATTTTAAAAGTTAAAACAAGTAATAATGTGTATTTGAGTGTGAAAATTTATAAATATATAATGCATAAAATATTATTTTTAAATTTCTAAATTTAGTTAGCAAATTAACAAATTAAATGTATAAGGTAAAAAATAAGTGGTATATCATCAAACCCACTCTACAATAACAGTTTTATACTACAACTGGATTGTTCTTACAATGAGAATTGAAATCTTAATCAACCACTTCACTGTCTAGTCGGCAAACTACTGCCCCTCCGCTTCTCCCAAGCATTTTTCAGGTAGTTGGGCAGCCACAGCAGTGTCAATGGCAACACCAATGCCTGGCTCAACAAAAAGTTCCCAATCTGCGGCCACACTGTCGGTAATTCTCCGGTACCTATCCCTCCGGACGCAAGGCCGTAAGAAACCGCCATAGCGAGCATGCTCATTATAAGCTCCCTCCGGAAAGGAAACCCCTCGGTTAGAGACAACACCATATTCGTCGAAGCGCTGAATGATACCGACATGCAGAACAAAAACACGAACAAGAATAACTTGTTCGCGGAAACCGATGGAGGAGGAGGCTGCAATCCTGCCTGAAAAGAGAGTGTGACGAACAATGCAGCCACGAGTAGCAACACATTGCGCATGTTCGCGATATCGCTTGGTGAGCGATCTGTTTGAGCCTGAGAGTGAAAATACTGCATCCATTCGAGGGAGGATTTCGAGCCGAGGTGATTAACCGCCGTGTTTTGTTGATTGTGAGCATGAGGAGGCTGCTGATCGTGTGATGCATTGTTAGATGCAGTTGTTGCTTTGACTGCTCCAGCTTGCTCGAGGATTTTTCTGGTGTGAAGATCGTCTGCTGTTTCCATCACGATGTCGAAAAAGTCAAGTGCTGTTAAGCCGTGTTCGTTCTTGGCGTTCAAATTCACTGTCTGGCGGATGCTGCTTGTTTTGAGCAGTAGTTCCAGGCACTGCAGTAAGGGAAAAGGCAACCAATTGTATCAGACTTGAAGTTCTATCATGGAGGGCTGCTATATATAGTAAGTACAAGTACTCGATCTATTTGTCTCTGCATAAGGTTCTTATTTCTTTATTTTGGTTGAAATTTATACTCATTTCAAAATACCACTTTTCCCGTCGTCAACATACATAAATGCACGTGCAAAAGTAAATATGAATTTTATGGCGATGTGACTGATGGAGTAGTAAAGGCTAGCTAGCTCAGTTTACCAACACAATATTTGTATGTGTATGACCAGTGGCCAGATTGTTTTCCGGATCAAGTTGCATTGGTCATAACAACATTCATGCATTTAAAACATCTTTAATGGTGATTTACAATATGTTGTATCTTTATGTATTGTATCATATTTCTAGTATCAAGGTAGTTTTTAAACTACATTCTCAATCGTTTAAAACATCCGTAATGCCATGTCATATTTTCTATTAAGGTAGTTTTCAAACTACTTACTCGTTCAGCGATAAGCTACATTAATTAAGTAGTAATTTTCATGGTCTCATATATCTCTAAAATGTCAAGATACATTGAAATGATTACTCCGTATGTAGGCTGGTAGAGTTACAACTGCTTATAAATAGGACATGTAGAATGTTTCTAACAACGGGTTCGAGTTACAAACGTAATTTTAATAATGTTCTCTGAGGTTAAAGTTGACCTTGATTGACCTACCAACCCCAACCCAAACCCAAACCCAAACCCAAACCCAAACCCAAACCCAAACCCATTCCAATGGCATCAATTTTGTCAGTTGCCCCCACGTTTTCTATCCATATCTTCCACCGACAAGATAAGGCTAACTGATGATCAAATTCCATCCCCAGTCAAACAAAGCCACAAGACACAATACTTACATCTTCTAAATAGTAACAAGGATGGAGATTTTCAATGATCTAATAAAAAGAAAAAAAGAAGTTGTGATCATGATTCCATGAATGCATACCTCGTATTGTTTCGTAGAGGCAGCAAGGTGCAGAACAGTATTTCCACCATGATCTCTCCAGTTAATGATTTCCTGCATCCCATACACTACCAGCCATTTGATCAGAGCCTTAAAGGCATCGAACTGGTAGCTTCTGACAGCGATGTGAAGAGCAGTATGGCCATGAACAGTTGTATCCTTAACGCAATCTTCGCAGATGGAGGCCAGGTCATCAACAACCTCGGTTCTGCCTCGGCTAGCTGCATGATGAAGCGCGGTTTTCCGATCTTTCCCTTTGAGAAGACAGATTTCGGGGTCCCCCACGATGATTTCCTTCGCAATCGCCACGTCCCCCATGATCACCGCGATGTCCAGAGCGCGAAAACCATCCTTGTTTAGGTCTCGGGCCAGCTTGTGGTTGTGTTTCAGAAGCTCCTTAACTAAAGAGAGGTTACCAGCTTTGGTTGCTTTGTGCAAAAGGGACTCTGAAACTGAGACGAACGCAAAATCATCATGATCAACGGCTACTACTGGTGCATTTTCTTGAAACATGCTTCGGAGCAACTCAATGTTATCACTACGAGTTGCTTCAAGCAAACTTGTGCTCTCCATTGCTGGAACTCAAAGAGTTTGAACAATGGATACAGAATAGAAAGCAAAAAAAATGATGAACGATAGGCTAGAATTTTGGTGCTGGAAATTCACAGCTTTTCTGAGTTTTCTTCGAATATTTATAGCCAAACAAACAAGCCAAATGAACGCGTGCAGTTCGCACCCCTACACCAACTTAACCAGCTAACCATAATGCTAACTTACAGGGATAACTATAAACTAAGTCTATTGAACAACTTCTACTTCTAACCCTTTTAAAAACAAAACTAATGTTAACTAAAACTCCCTGCTGCAACAATATTGCACGTAAACTAATGCAGCAAAGTTTTCTCCAACATCCATTATGCTTCAGAAATTATGAATTAGATTGACAAATTCTGTATATTGACAAGTCTAATTATGTCGGATAAATGCAGTCCATACACTCCAATCAAATGGGCTAAGTCATTTCCGTGTGAGAACTGGTCCCGGGGCAAGTAGATGTTTCAATATTTAAATTTGTTTTGTCCGAATATTGACAAAGAAAAGTCGAGTTACGGGATTTAAATGAGAGAAAAGTGTGTCCCTAATGACAGAATCAACTTTTTTTTTATTATAGAGACAACATTTGTATACTTATACTTACTATGTGCCAAATAAATTGGCATATTTAACTTTTGGTAGTCAAACAAACTCAAATTCGATCATTAAATTCTATTATTATGTAGTATGTAAGACTATTATCATATCAAATGTAGTTTGATTCATCATCACAATTTTTAAACTATTATTTTTAAAATTTCTTTACACGCATGAATAAAGATATAAAAGTAGTTGAAAATTGATTCAGTTAGCTTCCAAAATGTTTGAGTGAATTCTCACTGATATTATTCATATCAAAGATAGGTTTAAATAGAATACAAAATCATAACCATACAATCTATCTATACATCAATCAAATCTTAATCATAACCCAATCATATCC
>JAULKM010000008.1:7882912-7896815 GCA_032355605.1 Rubia tinctorum
AGTGACAAAAGCGATAAAGTCGCTCTCAACTCTAATAATAAGAATTCAAGGTAAAATAGGGTCTTCAGAGCATCAAATTCTACCAAAATGAGTCTAAGAAGGTACCAAAATCACGGTATAAAATGGATGCATCAAATGCTTTCATGAGTTCCTCATTCGAGCTTGAACCTCCTCCTTGAACATAGTTTTGGGACATAGCATAAGGTGATGAACGCCAATTATATTGCTCATAGTGTTAGCTTTCCAGTGCATTCCCATACCACAAATATAGATTTCCACTCCATTCCGGATTGTAAGATTCATAGTATGGATACCATTCTTGAGCTCCTTGACCTTGTAAACCAATTATTCCAACCTTTCATATCACTCCTCATGATACCCTTAGCTTCAAAATCAAAGGGTTCTATTGTCCTTGTAGTGCGACCAACAGCGAAACTCCAAAGGGTGGTCGGAATGACAAATCCTGTAAAAAACTTGCTTATTGAGCATCTCTTCTCATCATTAGTTCCCTCAAGCTGGGTTTTTCATTTTTTTCTATTCATTTTTTTTCAGAAACTTGAAATCGTAGTGAAAGGATTATCAATAAAAGTACACCAAGAACTCATCAATACATACTCCAAAAATAGCAAACAAAAACAAAGAAGCACAAAGAATTCAGGGTCGTAGTGCAAAGGTTCTCGGTTATTGGAACAAGTACGTACCATAAACCTAGAAAAAATGCAATACGTCATACCTAAAAAACAAACACAAAACAAGCACAAACTATGAATAAACAAGAACACACTAAGGAAAACACAAAACACAAATAACTACGCTAACACTCAATTACACACATGCCTTTTTCCCGACAGTGGCGCCAAAATTTGGGAGGTCGTCGTTGGGCCTCTCAAAGGTACAATTTATAAAGCCCTAATAAATATAATTAAATACTAGTGAGTATCTATAGGTAAGTCGTGGTCTTCCACGGAGAAAAGAGATTCAATCAAGTTTTAAATATAGCTAAAAGTGCACACAAAGATGTCCCTCTAAGTGTGCGGTTACAAAGTTTGGGGTTTTGAGTTTATAAAACACTACAACTAGATTACCAAAAAATTAAAAAGAACTAAATAAACACGGTCACAAATAGTACGAAAGATGTAACTAAGCTGATAACGAGTATTAGGCGTAATGGTTTACATTTATAGTTATCATCTGATCATCAACTAATCATCCTATTTTTATTCATTAACCACATATTATGGAGAACTAGTCTAGACTTTTTGAATGAAGACATTTCTCATCTCTCCTCGGTTATAATTAGAATGGGCAACGACACTGCACAATAACCCTTACCCTTGGGTCACTCTGGAAGATCAGTGTCATAGAATTCCTCGAAAATAGCAATAAATATGGAGAACTAATACAACTAAAACAATGCCCCTACAAGCGAGAAGCATCGGAGTAGCATAATTATGTTTACTAATGATGACTACGAGGATCGGCTTTCATGTTAGGCGTCATTAGTGTACTACTTCGATAATTACGAAAACTCATTCAAATTTATCCAAAATATAAGCTATTCATCAATAAATAATCATAATTATTTTTCACACTCAATTATAACCTAATATTAACCAACACATCAACAAAGAGACAAAGTCTTCCGGGTTTAACCAAAAAAACTAGAAAAAAATTAATTCACAATCATCAACTAGTTGATCATTATAGTCTAAATCATGCATTAATTTCACAACAAAGCATAAAACATACTTGAAAATCAAAGCACGAGATAGGATAAACCAAATCTCACAAATTCATAATTAAAATGCTTACCAATTGCTCACAGTAGTATATTAAGCCTAGATAACTAAAACCCATAATATAGAACATAAATCCACAAACAAATGTGGAAGAGATTGAAAGAGGAGTGGAAAAATTAGGGTTTTATAGGCCCCCATGTTGGGCTCCTATGCAATGGGGAATAAGGGGGGAGAGGGTACTATTAAAAGTTTAAGTGGTTAAGAATGTTGCAGACATGCGCGGGCCACGCTCGAAATGCACGGGTCGTACACTCCATACTCATACCCGCAGACTACACCACACTGACGGGCAATGGCCATCAGAGGGATTTTTTTCCCCTTTCTTTTGGGTGCACAGGCACACGACTAGGTGTGTGGGTCTAGGGCTTGGCCGGTCGGCTGTTTTCTTCAACTTGTACACGTTGCTATGGGTGAACTAGGTTGATCCAAGTTGGGAGTTCATGCAGTCAATTTTATAGTGCTCGAGAAGATGAATCCAATGGTACCGCCTTTGGAGTCTGTTTCTTCTCTAATTGTTCCTAGAACTCGTTTCAAACATCCGGATCACAATTCATTTGCTTCTTTGTCCTCCTTATTAGACCCTTCTATCTTCTACCACGTTTTGATTTGTGGCCTTCAGTATTCTACCATCCTTACAAATGGCCTTCACTGAACTGCTCTGAAGTGCTTATGAGCAATCTAAAAATTAAGCTCACAAAAAGGAATCTAGATACTCATAAGGACCAAAATTCCATTAGACTCAAAATAGGTTTAAAATGAAGGATTTAGATACAAAAACCAAAAACTGACATCTAAACCCCTTATGATATAAACTTACCTAAATCTAGCAATCTTCCAACAAAAAAATAACAAAAAAGATGTTAAATGCTTTGAAAAATACATGCACTTGACGTATCATCAGTACCGTATGTCTACCTTTGTTCTTCCGACCTTCCCAACCTAACTAGGCCATTTTGCATGTTCTTTTGACCAACAATTACCCGACTTATTGAAAAACAATTAAGTTAACTCTTTTCTAACCATTCTATGTTCTAATGTTCTACAATGTGTCATGGCTATTCCTACCTCTTCATATCCATCATCGACGTTGCAACTGAAACCCAATGTCGCAGGATGGCTAATTTGTGAACTCCGTGTATCATCACGAGTCATTTTTCTTAAACATTATTGAACCTACATTCAAAAATTCTCCAATCCATCATTAACACTAACTTCATAAAGTAGGTTTAGGAAAACAATACCTAACATTAGATCCTCATCAAACATCTTAGAATTTTAAATCATGGTAAACAACCCAATACCACACACTTGATAGAATCCAAACTATCACAACCCCAAAGACATAGCTCACAACCCTTAGGTTTTCACTAAGCATGCTAGATTAAACAATCAATATTAACAATAACCCTAAACAATCAAACATGGATACATAACATGATAATCAAACATCACACATATAGAGATAAAAATTATCACACACATTGTACTGAGGCTTTCTTCAACCATTCTAGAATTCATTGTTGAGCTTCAAAATATTTATTGTTTAGAAAAACTAACCTTTACATCAAACAAATGAGAGCTTTGTTCAAATTAAATTCACCTTAAATTCCTCTTGCAAATGAAGTTCTTCCCCTCTTAAAAGTGCCAGAATGATGTGAGAATCTACCTATAAGAGAAATATAGGAGTATAGAAACCATGAATACATACCTTCCAGTGTGGTATTACAAAATTATGGATTGGAGATGAGGAATAAGTAAGAAAAAGGTTATAAATGTTTTGGTGTGGGAGAATTAGGGGGGAAATCTGTGGGAGGGGGGGGGGTGGTTCCATTAATTACCCTTTGAAGACCCTACTTTAATGCTATTTTTTCCCTGTCAGATAACAATTCTGAGTTCGGAAGTGACCTAAGAGCCAATTCCGAATTTGAAAATGGGTTGGCCCTTCCCAATAAGCTTAAGAACAGGTTCCGAGTTCGGAGCCCTGCTTGGGTATATGTATTAAAAAATCAAAGCGAAAAGCAGCAGTTCGATACAAATGAGAAATTCTAAATTCAACTCCCTACTCAAACTCTAGCCTTCAAATTCTTCCACAAATTCATAATCCGATAACAATGTCGAGGACCACTGACACCAAAAAATAGAGGAACGAGCGACTGTAGTTATCCACCTTTCATCGAGAACCAGTCGTCTGAGAGATTTTTCAACAAGAAAGCGGAGGAGAGAATTGTTGAACATTATTTGAGCTTACGTTATTTTAAAATTTAATCCTACTTTATTTTCTAGACCGTTTCAAAGTTCAACATCTCAAGAAATTGTTATGCTTCGAAGAAAATGTTCATGTAGACGAGGTTGTTTATTTTTATGAAAATTTGGGACAAATCATGAATAATAATGACGTTATTAAGTTCAATGGTCACATAATCCTGATGAATAAGTACACAATTAATGCGGTTCTAGAATGCCCCTGCATCTCCCCCGAGAAATTAAGACCCGACAATCCCTGGGGTCTCCTAAAAATTTATCACCAACAGAGTTGGTCATCCGTCACCAAGTCCACCCCATTAGACTCCATAGATATGGCTAGGAAATACTTCAATAGGGAAGGAAATACCGCAGGTTAAGCGGAGCGTTATGATATTACCATTTTGGCGATTGAGCAGAGCCTCATTTATGAAAGGGTGTGTTTGAATGTGTTTCCCACGGGTGGGCACACATGTGAGGTACTTACACCAGTTTTGATTACCCATATATTGACCCTATTTAATGTAGCATGAGGTATTTCCAATTTAACCAGCGTATTTGGTAAGCCGGAGACTTTGTATCTCAATCATTTGACCATAGATCAATGTATAATATGCGAAATGATTGCTAGAATTTTAGTTCTGACCATCAGACACATCACCGAGCCTACCAATTCCACCTTGATTTTGTCCCATTTCGTAATGGGGTGTAGGAGAATCAACCCTAGGGAGGCATTATTTTGAAATATGTTGTGGGTTTCCACCTCAATGAAGGTAGTGAGGAGCCTCCTTCACGGAATTTGACTACCCTCATATTGAAAAAGGTCGAGGGGTTGGAAATATCCGAGGAGGAAAAAACAATGAAGTATTTTGACAAGACTTACTTAAAATATAAGAGGTGGGTTTTGGTCGATCATAAATGGTGCCATAAGACCCAGGGAGGTGAGGAGCCGAGAAAGAGGCCAAGAGTTGATGATGGTTAGTGAATCGTAGTTTTTTTGTGTAGTTTCTTTAATTATGGTATATTGTTTTAAACATTAATATGTATGTGTTTAATTTGTGTAGATTTGGAGAAAGCATAATTCAAAGACTTTAGGGATTCTATAAGTGGGTGCGCAAGGAGTTCGCCGCAATGAAGGCTAGGATTTAGAAAATCGAAAAAAAGACTACGAGCCTACGAGCTCCATCTCGCTTCCACCTCCTGACCTCGTCTAGCTCGATCCACATCGATGGCTGACCTTAAAGATGACTTAGAGTCAGAGCTTCCATAGTGATTGCTATGTTAAATTGTTATTGCTAGGATTTTAAGTTGTTTTGATTTGAAGATGTTTGATATATGTTGACTTATGTTTTGAAGATTGGTTTGTTTTGACTTATGCTATTTTCTTTTTGAATTGTTTGAGATACGATATGTAAGTGTGTGAAATGGTTTGAATTACAAGGGGTTTGAATTTGTCATGGTGAATTATGAATTTCAAGTTACGTAGCTTGTTCAGTTCTACTTTTTGAACCTAAATTAAGTTTCGTTCAAAATGAAGCTTTGATCAATGAAGTTTCAACCACTTAAGTGTCAAACAAAAAACATTACTAGCGATGACACTACTTATTTTTCCTTCGACACCTTTTTTCCCCTCCTCTTTTCACGGGTGACATTACCACATACGTCCATCTATATACCCTCATCATGATTGTTGCGATAGACCAAACAGTGCAAACTCTGATCGTCCTCCTCGAGCAAGATAGCATTGTTCATTCCAACACCCATAGTATTTTGACCAAAATCGATGATTTCTTCGGCTTTGTATTCTTCAACGAAAGTGTGTTTTCATTCCATCACAATCTCCCACCTAAGATCGGTAAGATCCCTGATATAAAAAATCTGGTGCGCTTGGGAGGCCAGTATAAAAGGATGTTCCCCCCAACCGACCAGACTTCTATCGATAAGGGTGAAATCCAAATTCTCGGAACCTATTTTCAAATATAAAATTTATCACCTTACAAAATTCCGAACTCGGAAGCTGGACATAACAGTACTTTCAATATCAGAAGTGTTGTCGGCCTTTAACAATATCTAAAGTAAGTTTGTTATAAACTCGTAACAAACCTCGAGGCTACCTTCCGAACTTGGAAGTGATCACAATCAAGGGCGATTTGGCATAAACGCCTTTAATTAGGGCTAGGCTGTTAATTAACCCTAATTAAAGGCAGTTATTTAGGCAGCTTAACCGCCTTTAATGAGATTTTGCGACTCCCAAATAGGGGTTCGGAACCTCTTCACCGAGGCCGTTCATCATTTTATTTGCGGAACCGCCTACTAATTCTGCATTTAATAGGCTGCTCTCTAGTGTTTAAAACATATGTGAAAAACTTAATTTATTTTTGTCGGGAAGCAATATAAAAGAGTACTCTGGAAGTTTTTTGTTTTTTATAAGTACTCTAATACTCTCAAAGTTGTGGTATTCCCTCGCTCCAGTTAAAATTGCATATTAATTATTATTACGCTCCTTTGAATTTGAATTGCATATCAATCATTATTAAGTTGTTCAAGAAAGATGTTTCATTGTTAATATGTTTATTAACGTATAATAACAGAAAATAAAAATTAATATTTAAAACTACTTGATATTTAAGACTAGGTTGTGTGTTGACCTTTTAGTGCATTACAGAGTGTCTCCACTTATAAGATGCATTACTCCGTCTTTAAATTAAACATTTATTTTTTTAATACTATTCTCTATTAAAATTTTACTCCATATTTAAATAGATAAAAAAAACTATCGTTTATGACCGAGTCTTAAATATTAATTAGTTTTACTCCATATTTAAATAGTAATATTTAATTGTTTCATTTATGACCGAACTCACAGCACCAATAATTAATTAAGGTAGTATTTCTTTAATTAATATTTAAGACTTAAATATCATACTCCACCACCTAGTATTTCTCTTCTCATACTCCACCACCTAGTCTAGATTGCCATGGTTGGAGATGTGATCTCTTTCAGTATCTATAAAAAAACTTGGGACACTTCTTTCCTTCCCGCTCAGCCGGAGGCGCACCTACGTTAAAACCACAAAGACCTAAGAGAGAAAACTAGGGGGGGGGGGGGAACTGACAATCCAACCCTTTCTCTATACCAATGCTAACAAACCAGCATGACAAGAGCCCAGAAGATTCCTCCTCGAAATTTCATATTCTGACCGATCAATCTCTCTGATGAAAAAGAGAACCAAGAAAAAAGTCAATAATATAAAAGGAAAGACAAAAAATAGGGAGAAAAATGAAATGTATCACCATACTCATCCGAAGAGCATCACTCAAAATAATTGACCGCGATCTTTCTTGTGAAAGAAATGGGAATTCAAGGGGATAAAATCCCTCACGACCGAAAAAAATATCATTTTCCTCTCGGTACGTACTCTCTTTTTTATGAAAAATATTACCAGAATTCTTATATGAATCTAAGGGCTTCCATGAGAAAATGGAGACATGAAAAAGAAGAGTGAGACATGGCTAAACGGTCTCTCTATGGAAGCATGAGGAATGTACAGAAAGAAACCTTAGGGGAAACACTTTTTATAGTACCCCGAGGGAACTAAAAGATGCCTAGAAAAGTGGAGCCATCAATAACCGCTTTGAAAAGCATAAAAGGAGGGGAACTTTCACTTCCCCAAGACAATTAACGCGAAGTAGTTGTAGTCAGAGAAATTGATCCACCATGGCAAAAAATAAGTTCATTTGGTTGAATAAGGGAAATTAAGTAAGAGAGAAACGATGGTTCTCTTCAGGGCTCGTACCTCCATCTTTCATAATCTCTACTAAGTTTATTAAGATGACTGCTGCTTCAGCCCTGCATGTTGAGATTTTAGCTATTCATGAAGGCTATCTGTTTGCAAAAAATCTCTCAACCAAATTTTTAGTGGAATCTAATTGCTTCAATGCAGTAAGAATGATAAATGACTTCTTCGTGGCACCCTGGAAATCATTTCATCTGGTTTATGATATCCACAAACTTGTTGGTTCTACTGTGATCGCTCACACACTTAGGGAAGGAAATCACGTGGCTGATGCTATTTCAAAATTACACATGAATGATGGCATCTTAGATTGGTCTGATCTTGACAGGAATATCAAATGACTAGTTCTTTTAGATAAACAACAAATACCTGATATAAGGCTGCATATATAACACGAATGGATGCTGCTGATGATTAATGTTGTCTACAGGTACAGAAGTATAACAAATCTGCGAGGCAAAAGAGGGACTGCAGCGGGACAAGTGTTTCTTTGCCTCTGCAACATATGTGTTGCTAATGGACGATGAACAAAAGTGGTGCTGATTCTCCATAACACCAATACTAGATATTTTGCCTCTGGAATAAGGTCTGAGGCATGAACGAGCCTATTTTGGATCCCTTCGTCATCTATCACATGCATAGGGATCGGGACACCTATTGTTGAGGTGCTAACTAGTTCTCTTTTGGTCTAGAACTAGTTCTTTTGAAATACTTTTCAAAGAATGTACATAGGTAGTTTTACTACTTCATGTAATTAGAAGTCCGACCAGGCAAAGTTCGACACAGGGGTGGAGCTCTTCTGACTTGGAACACTTTAATCTGTATTTATCTCTCTTAGGAAATTAACTCTTCATGTAATTATACTCTTTATCTATGGAAAGGTTTAGGGGCGTCATATATGCCCTGCACCTTCATGGTGCTTTAACTTAAAAAAAAAAAGCAATTCCGATTGATCTGTGCAAAATTGAAGGCGCACACAATTATACACCTACTGCGAAAACAATTACTCACCCAAAGCAATGTAATATTCGTTGGTCAACAACTATTGGCATGAGATATGGAGACTTCTATGTGATTTCTTTTAAAATTCATAGTTTGATTTCTTTGTGGTTTCTAAACAAAGAAATCAGTTTCAATGTGCAGCAACCACCCCATCCATGTTTTTAAGCAAAAGGACCCCACGTGTACTTGTCCCATCTTCTTTTCTTTTTTTTCTTTTCATTTTGATTTGGACACATGACACTATCAGATTGGGTCATGTATCAAAATGTAATTTTATTTAATTTTTTTACATTTCCTTTTTAAAATTTTAATACGTGTTCTTTTCATTTTAAATTAAAAATAAATTAAATTTTAAAAATGAAAATAAATTTTAAAACTAAAAATTTATTATTAAATTTCATATTTCAATTTATTTTGAATAGGTAAATTTATTTAAATTAAATATTAAATATGAAATTAATGAGTAGAATCCATAAAGTAGTTTTTTAGCGGTTTCCACTATTGTGGAGGTAAAAAAATGTAGTTTCTTTGTGGTTATTTTTTATAAGTTGGAAGAGAGAGATTGAATATTTAGGGGCGAACGATTTGGGAGGCCCCGTGAACTCCCTCCATCGTTCACTTTTAGCCCGTTATCTTTTTTTGAACATTTTTAGCCCCTCATCTAACAAAACTGTTGAGTCGTGACCATTCCGTCAGGTCAAAGCGTTAACTTCAGAGCCTTCTACGTTAATTGAGGCTAAAAATGACTTTTCAGCTCTATTATTTACAAACTCAGCCCCCGGCATTTTCTTTATTTACACACAGTCCCTGTTTATTTTTATTACAAACCCAGACATCCCCTGTATTTTTAAAAAAAAAATTACAACTCAGCCCTAACCATCTTCTTCTTCAGCCACCCGCACCACCATCTTAGCCTCCACCACCCGCCACCAGCGATCCTCGGCCACCCGCCACCAGCCTAATTCCCGCCACCATCGATTCCCTGCAACCAGGCCAAGCCCCGCCACCACCCCCTCTACGAATTCCGGTCACCGGACTGCGACGCCGTCGATCGTCCCAACCAACTCTAATTCTGAAGAACCGCAACTGAAAAATTGATATGTCGAGAAGAATCAAAAGAGCAAAGCATTTAGGCACAGAAAATTGAAATTTGCATACAAATTCTTCACAAAAAATTCATCAGTTCTTGACGTAATGCTCATTGCCACAACGCAAATGCACATAATTAACAATAGCAAAAAAAAAAACTAGCACTTCTCCATTAACAATAGCAAAAAACTAGCACTTCTCCGTGTGTAAATTAACACCGAAAAACTCAGAGCAGCGTAAATGATGAAAATGCAGAGGAGAGTAGAAGATTAATCTCTTATGCTGAGGATGAAGTTTCCTGAAGGCGGACCCTTTGATTTTGCAAGTGGTAGTGCCTCAGCCACGACTCTTCCTAATTATCATCGCCACCGTTGTTGCCATTATTATCTAACGGCTTTGACCTCGCGCCAGTCTCCACTTGATGCGGTTGCTGAAGCCGCAGCTCAGTCGTACCTCCGGAGCCGGAACCAGAGCCAGAGCCTAGCACGCTTTACTCCGATGGAAACTCCTAACAGCCTCGCACTGGCTTCGGCCACATCATGGTGGTCTACTCCACCGCCGCTATCTTATCCACCCAGAAAACCTTCACCTTTCTCCGCCACTATCATCCCCATCAGACAGTGTCACCGCCACCATCTATTCTTCGCGCTTCCCACACAAGAACCAATCCCGCTAATTTCCTCGTTACTGGAAACCTCTGAAGCTCCACTGCCCATTCTGAAAGCTGCCGAGCCAAGGTGCGGGAAGGGGAATTGGGAAAGGGAGAAAAAAAATAGAAAAATAAAAAGGAAATAAGGAAAATGAAAATGAAAAAGAAAAAATGAAAGATTAGAAAATAACCATTTAGCCCTTAAACTTAATGTTTTTGACCAAAGCTGGCGATTTGACCTGACGGAAGGGTCACGACTCATCAGTTTTGCAAGATGAGGAGCCAAAAGTATTCAATAAATAAATTAATTAAGGGGCCAACGCTGAACGATGGAGGGAGTTCAGGGATCTCCTAAGTTGTTCGCCCAATATTTAATGGAAAGAAACCATAAGAGGGGTTTCTTTGTGGTTTCACCATTGTACATAGCTTTAGCATGAGCAATGCAATTTCTTAATTTTAATAAACTGCTTTAGAAACCGAAAACACTCACAGTGGTGGTTTTTAGGGCGATTTCTTATTAAGAAACCTCCCCATGGTTTCTTAGTAAGAAACCGGTTGGGGGACCCAGCCTTGCCTTTCCATTTTTTTCAAAAATTCTGAATTTTTTAAATTTGTAAAAATTATTTTAAAATCTTTTTAAAAATAAAGTTTTAAAAAAATATGGAAAATTTATAGTCACAAAATATTTAATAATTATTGGAAAAAACGAAATTAAATTTTAAAAATTAAATTGTATTACTAAATTTCACATTCAATTTATTTTGGGTGGAAAAAATTATTTAAATTAAGTGAAAAAATTTTTGTGAGTAGAATAGAGAAAATCAAGTAAGATCCATGAATAGTAGAAAGTGGTTTCTTACCATTGTGGAGAAAAAAATGGGTGATTTCTTAGAGTAAGGTGGAAAAGGGAGAATGAGAGAAATAATACTCCCTCCGTTTTGGAATAAATGACACCTTTACTATTTCCAAGTCAAATTTGGCAAAATTTGCCCTAATTATATATTAATATATATAAAATAAAAATATCATGTGATATATTGTTAAATTCGTCTTAACATTTATTTTCTAAACATCAAATTTTTATACAAAATTATTGTGTTAGTTAGAGATATAGTTGGCCACACATGATCATTGAAGATCGTGAAAAAGTACAGGTGTCGTTTATTCTGGGACGGAAGGAGTATATTTAATTGGTAAAAAACCGCTAGCGATTTCTACCATTCCCCTTGGTCTAAAACCAAACTAAAAACTATCGACACATAAAAGGTTCGTCCGCTCCCTGAGTGCGGGTGCTTTTATATGTCCCCAACAATACTTTTCCAAACTTCAAAAGGAATAGGAAAGTAAATAAATCTATATGGAAACCACAATTATTTATATATCTAATTAAATAATAAGAAGAAAAGTAAATATATATTTTCTTAAAATTATATAAATTACAAATGGCGAAATCAAGAAGCAATGTTTCTTTTCATTACTTCTTCAAATCTTCATCTTCTTCTTCTTTATTGCTTTTTTTCTTCTTTTCTTCAAATGTTGGATTAATGAAAATTCATTATCCATTGGATCATACTACCTCATTAAAAAACCCGTTAGGAAAAAGAGTGTAGTATTAAGCTCCTATTTAAACTCCAAAATCCTTCAATTTTGCATCTTTCTCGCTTTCACCTCCAAAATTAAAATTCTCCAATTATCAATTCTGCACAGAAAATACACCTAAATTGCACATTATCCTTATGAAAGCTCAATTTAATACCCCAAATAAACAACACTCATCACACACATCACTAGCAGGATACCCAAGAAAAATACATCGTCAACTTCTTAGGGCAAACTTGTCACGGTATCTGGGAATGTAGGAAGCATAACACAAGAAACCAAAAAAAACCGAAAGCTTGTAATTCAGAGTGTGTCCATAGAATAACTCAAATGATACGCGTCCATTGGGTTGCTTCGTCGGTGTCCAGTTCTTCAGATATACAGCAGTGAGAACACGTTCTCCCCAAAAATCAATAGGCATATTAGCTTGAAAACGCAAAGCACGAGCCACATTTAACAAATGACGATGCTTGCGTTCTACAAGGCCATGCAGTTGTGGTGTATCAACCATCGATGTCTAAAAAATAATCCCAGATTTAGCAAATTAATATCTCAAAGGCATAAATTATGTACCATTATTAGCACAAACATTATAGATATGGCTCCCAAACCGTGCCTTGATTAAAGAACAAAATTCTATAAATATAAAAGCTACATAAGACTTAGCCACTAATAAATAAACCCAAACATCTCGGGAATAATCATCAACTATAGTTAAAAATTAAAATGCACCATTAGAATATAGTGAACTATAAGGCCCCCAAACATCACAATGTATTATTCAAATAAAGAAGTAGCATGTGAAGAACTCAAAGGAAAACTATATCTAGTCTGTTTTGCTTTATGACATACAGAGTAAGGAACATAAGTATTATCTGTGCTAAAATCAAGAGTAGAAACAGAAGACAACACCATAGAGGATGGATGCCCAAGATATCGATGCTATAAATAAAAAGAAGATGCAGAAACTGAAGAAACTATCAGAATTGACTGCGGGATAGGAGACCAACCACGTGTATCCAGCAGACGAGGCCAGTAAACCCCCCCATTATTGTTCACCCACGCCAATCACAGTCCTTGTACTGATTTTCTGTAAAATGCAATAATTTTCAATAAACAAAACTAAACATTTTAAGGCAGATAACAATCTAGAGCAAGATAATAAATGTCATTGCAAGGTAGGGATATGTAGCACATGTGTAAGGATAGCATCTCAAAAACTATAGAATAGTAGTGTGTTGTAGATGACACAGATCCATCAGGTAATATCAAATTAACAAAATAATTGGAAGTAGTAATATCAGTAAGAGAACCATTGTCACCGGTTATGTGATATGAGGCTCCCGAATCAAGTATCCAGGGTAAAGTATGCTTATCTCACCTAAGGTTAGAAATATAATTAAACTGATTAAATAGTTTAAGGGCCGTACCCCCTTGGTCGTCAGACAGAGCAGGACCGAACTCGGACTGGTGATGAGACGTCAAATACATGTATTTTTCGAAGCATTTAACATCTCTTTTATTATATTTTTTTGGGAAGATTGCTAGATTTAGGTAGGTTTACATCATAAGGGGTTTAGATAACCGTTTTCGGTATCTAAATCCTTCATTTTGCAACCTAGTTTGAGTTTAATTGATTTTTGGTCCTTTCGAGCATATAGATTCCTTTTTGTAAGCTTAATTTGTAGATTGCTCGTAAGCACTTTGGAGTATTGTATTGAAGGCCA
>JAULKM010000008.1:7896915-7906988 GCA_032355605.1 Rubia tinctorum
TTTTACCTTTTATTATTATAATTAAACCCCGTCTTTCCATAAGGCTATGGAAAGACCGTCTTTCCCAAGACTTTGCCAAAAACTAATGTTCATAAATAATATAAAAGAAAAATTATTTTTAGAAAAAGATAAAGAGTAAACCATTGGAGTAAATACACTGTAACAACTGTAAAAAGTTACTGTAACTATTGAAAGATAGATTAAACCATTGGAGATGCTATAAAGGGTGAAGGGAAGATAAACACCAGACACCTAGGGATCACCTTCCCTTTTTGTCAGTTTGTTTGTGTAACTTTGGCTTTGAAAGTTCCATCATAAAATATCACATTTAACACATAATCTTGAAGTGAAGTTCTATGAAAGTAAATAATTCACCATGTTGGTGTGTCTGTCATAGATGGAATAAATAGAATACAATGAGCTAGTTACACTGAACCTAAACTGCTCTATATATACAGTATCAATCATGATAAATCAAGAGATTAATAAAGATATGATTCTATCTACTCTATCACCTCCCCAAATATAAGCGTAGGACTACAGGATACGCAAAGGTTGAAACGAAACAAATCAAAAAGATTTCGAGACAGACCCTTAGTGAAAATATCAGCAACCTGAAGTGATAATGGAACATGACTAACACGAAGCCCACGAGAGGCGTCAAGTTCACGAACAAAATGATAGTCGATGTCTATGTGCTTAGCCCGCTTGTGTGCAACCGGATTTTGAGCAAGAAAAATGGCACTGCTGTTATCGCAAAGCAGTAGAGCCGACGACGAGAGAGGAACCCGAAGCTCCTTAAGTAGATACACACCCAGACAAGTTCAGCCGCAGTGTTTTCCATAGCACGATACTCAGATTCACAACTGGTTTGAGACATCGTCAGTTGCTTCTTAGCACTCCAAGAGACAAGATTACCCCCGAGAAAAATGGCATAGCCATAGGTGGACAGCCGAGACTCAAGACAGCGAGCCCAGTAAACATTGGAGTAACCCAAAAGGGAATGACCACTGGGAGATGGCTGAAAAAAGAGACCATGATGGAGCATGCCACAGACATATCGAATGATGCGCGTTACAGCCTGATAGTGATCTTCACGAGGCGACTGGAGAAACTGACTAACAGAGTTGACCGCATAGGAAAGATCTGGGCGAGTGATGGTCAAATATTGTAAGGCACCGACCAACAAGCGATAAAGCTTGGGGTTTGAGAACTTAGAACCCGATGAGCTGTGAAGCTGAGAGCCAGGAACAAAATGTGTGGAGACAGAAGTGACATCCATCATACCCGCACGCTGAAGTATCTCCATCGCATACTTAGCTTGACCCAGAAAAAGTCCAGTAGAAGAAAGAGAGACCTCCAACCCTAAATAATAGTGAAGCGGACCAAGATCCTTAATGGAAAACTCACAATTAGTACGCGTGATGAATCGGAGAATGAGATGAGGATCATTACTGGTAAAAATGATGTCGTCCATATAACCAACAGGAATAGTGTCTTCGATCCTCGGGAGAACACAAATAGAGAGGTGTCGGCAAAACTGCACCGGAATCCCAGATGAAGTAAATAAGAGCTGAATCTCTGAAACCAAGCTTGGGGAGCCTGCTTGAGACCATAGATAGCTTTACAAAGACATTAGACATAATCAGGATGAACGGGATCAATGAAATCAGATGGTTGTTCCATGTAGACCGGCGCATCAAGAATACCATTAAGAAATGCATTCTTAACATTTAGCTGATGAAGAGGCCAAGAGAAAGTAGTAGCTAAGGACGGAATGATTCGGATCATGGAGGCCTTGACGACAAGACTGAAGGTGTGAGTGAAGTCGAAGCCAGGCAACTGAGAATATCCCTGTGCAACTAGGCGAGATTTGTATTGATCAATAGTTCCATCCCGGCGATACTTAAGGTGGTAAACCCATTTAGGACCAATGATGTTGACACCGATAGGGCATGGAACAAGATCCCAAGTGTGTTGCTGACGAGGAGCGCTCATTTCTTCATCCATAGCAGCTACCCAGTTAGGATCTTTAAGAGTAGATCGATACCCCTGAGGTTTAGTCTGTGCTAGTAATGCCGCAAGAAAACCTGTCATCACATAGCCTGTGTAATGCTTTGATGTGCGACTGCCTATCTAAGAGCGGGTGATCATATGATGGCTCATAGGTGGCTTGTAGATCAACAACTGGAGATGGCATAGGAGAACAGTCTGAAGGCAGTAGTGGAGATGCAGGTGGCGGAGAACTAGCTGGTGGTGATAGAACAGAGGAAGAATATTGAGTAGGTGGTGAAGGAGTTGCGGAGGGGCCAGAGAAATCATCCAAGTCGGGATCAATAAATGTTGAGACATCCAGAGACTCTGGAGTAGTGGAGGCAGTATCACTAGTAAATGGAAAAGAAGTTTCATTGAAACGGGCATGCCGAGTGAGATAAACCTTCTTGGTGAATGGATCTAGACAACGAAAACCCTTATGATGGGCGCTATAACCCAAGAAGATGCATGGAGTACTGCAAGGGGAAAGTTTGTGCGGAGCAATAGGCCGAATGAAGGGATACACCGACATCCAAAAGGGTAAAAATTAGAGTAGTCCAGATGACGACCATAAAGCAGAGAATATGGCGAAACATTGCGATGAACAGACATTGGAAGCCTGTTGATGGTGTAGGTAGCTGTAGCAAAAACAACATCCCCATATGAAATTGGCAAGCCATAAGAGAAAAGCATTGATAGGCCCATCTCTGCAACGTGGTGATTTTTACATTCTGCTCTACCATTTTGTTCTGGTGTGGATGGACAGAATGTCTGGTGAAGAATCACCCTTTCCAAAAAATGAGATCGTAGGCGTGCATTGGTGAATTGTGTTCCTCCGTCACTTTGAAATACCTTGATCGAACAAGAAAATTGGTTCTCAACCAATTTCTGAAACTGCAAGAACGTCTCAAAGAAATCTGATTTTCGCGCCAACGGATAATACCAGGTAAATTGCGAGAAATCATCAACAAAAATAGCATAATAAGAGAATCCACTATTAAATAAAACTGGAGCAGAACCTCATAAATCCAAATGCACTAAATGGAGGACAGCATGTGCCCGTCTAGGATTGTCCACAAAAGAGAGCCTTTTTACCTTTCGCCATTTCACAAGGCAAGCAAAGAGAAGGTTTAGGCTGTAAAGAAACAAGTTCAACAAGGTTCAGTTTATTTAACAAGGAAATAAATGAAATGGAAGTATGCCCTAATCTAGCATGCCAAACATCAAAAGAAGCTCGATGTTTATTAGCTTTAACATGGGCAACAAAAGCAGCACCACTCTTCTCAAGCACATAAAGACCACAATCACATCGACCTTGGCCCACGACCTCTTTTGTGGACAGGTTCTGGATCACAAACGAATTCTCATCAAAAGATATCACAACATTCATGTCCATTGTCAGTCTACAAATGGAAAGTAGATTTTTCGTAACATAAGGGACCACCAACACATTAGATAAGGATAAATTACGAGAAACCCAACGATTTCCAATATGAGAAATAGGAATAGAACAGATATTAGCAACAGTGATAGAGTGGTTACCATAACAGGGGACTACGCTGTCCAAGCCAGAAGAAGTGGATGCCATATGATTTTTAGCGCCAGAATCTAAATACCAGTCGGAGACTGAGTCATCAAGGGAGACAGAGGACTGAAAAACATCAGCCAGATGAGCTAACTCAGAGTGACGAGCTGCCGATGATAGTTTGGAGCACTGCGGAGCTGTGTGACCAAAATTATGACAAATTTGGCATTTCGGGTTCCAGCGCTTTTTACGACCAGAACAAGCACCACCTGAAGAATGCACTGGGCGGCCGGAACCACCCCCACGGCCGCGTGTGGTGGTCGATGCGCCAATAAGTAGAAACCAGGGCCGTTGGAAGTTGATGTTGATGAGGCAGCGAATGCAACTGGAACAGAATCCAAACCTGCATCTGCACCGGAAGTTGTCTCGGTGAAGATCTCGTGGCTTCGAGCTCTTGCGATGATGTCGGAATAGGATGAAAACGGCAACTGGGCGAGCTGAACACTGGTAAATTTGTTGAAATCGAAGTCGAGCCCACGCAGGAATATCATGTCACGGTCTCTAGGTGGGACTGGTACGTTCATAGCAGCGAGACTATCAACAAAGACCTTGAAGCAACGGTGAAAATCCATCACCGACGAGGAGCCGCGCCGGATTGTATGAAGCTCATCCCGGAGTTGAAATTCGCGGGAAGCAGAAATGTTATTGAACACCACTGCTAAAAAACTCCACATTTCCATCACTGTATTGCATCCAATTGTCTCCAACATAATTTCTTCGGTGAGCGACGAATAGAGCAGCTCTTGAAGCCTTTTGTCTTGCACCACCTAGGAGTTAAACGCATCCTGGGATTTTGCGACATCTAGTGCGGCATCGTTGGTCTGAGAGACAGAGTTGGCCAAGGAGGATCCACCTCTGGAAGAGACAACAGGCTTCAGATTGGAACCATCCACAAAGCCAAAAAGGCCCTCAGATTCGAGGAGCACTTGAACCTGCGATTTCCACATCATATAGTTTTCGGAATTTAATTTTATTGGCAACATATGAATGAGGGTGGAATAGCTTAATGGGTTGTCGGCCATTGAACCTTCGGAAGGTGCAAGATTTTTTTGAAAATTTGAATAAGCAGGACGAATCAAAAAATCGTTACCTCTCTGATACCATGAAAGTAAATAATTCACCATGTTGGTGTTTCTGTCATAGATGGAATAAATAGAATACAATGAGCTAGTTACATTGAACCTAGACTGTTTTATATATGTACAGTATCAATCATGATCAATCAAGAGATTAATCAGGATATGATTCTATCTACTCTATCATTCTCTATCATGACCTCCAGTAAAGTGTTGTACTCTGGTGGTTGTAAAAATGATTAGGTTATGACTCTACAGTATCTTACAAATTTCCAGCCTTTCAGGTGACCATGTTCTTTATTTTGCAGAAAATTGGGATTAAGTACACCCTCAACAATCATCAGTGGCAGAACCAGGAGCTCATGCAAGGGGTGGTTGAAAAGGAGGCAAGGGGTGACCATCACCAATCAAAATTTTCAAACCAAGATTCTTGAAAAGATCTATAGTTGTTTCCATCTTTTGACTTTGGAAAAGGAAAGAGGGATCAGAGTAACTTTATACCCATGCTCAACTAAAATTTTCATACTCATACACGCTTCATCACCCATGGCGCATACAATATTAAAATCCACTTCCGTCCCATCACTCCCCTGGGCCTCCATACCTACTTCAAATCCATTTTACTCACCCCATTTATTTCTCCAACAAACACCTAAATTTTACTTTAAAATTAATGATTTTAATATTGAAAGTTTAACAATATTTATATGAAAATATTATAAGTTTTTTATACGTGCATGATGAATAATCAACAGTTTATTATATAATAAATTAGTGTGTACATAATGGTTATAGTGGGATGGGATGAGGCGGGGTGGGGCGAGAGTGGGGCAGGTTGAAATAATATTCATGTCCAACCCACTACCCATGACGAGTATCAATTTCCATGCCCATACCTGTCCACCCCACGAAAACTACATCCATACCCGCTTTGTTGGAGTGAATGCGGGACGAATCTCCACCAAAATCCACCCCACTGTCATTGCTATGTCCATAAAAGGAATTACTTGTTTGGAATGTATGGGGAAACAAATAAAGTTTTTGGTAAATATTCAGACTTAATTAGTTTCCTTTCAACCCTAGTTAATTTTTTTTGTTTTGCACTATGACAAACAAAACAGGGAATATGATTATTAAAATAAGAAATTTTTACGTGCGAAACAGTTTCATTGCGAAACAATGATTAATGTACAATGTTTTGAAGTTTAATTAGAGATAAAGTTTCAAATATAATTTTAAAAATTAGGAAAAGGAAAGAGGGATTAGAGTGCAAATACAACTTTTTGGGGTGCTGGGCATAAATAGACTTAATGATTCTGGGTCATAAGAATCTTTCGGGTCAACACTAGTGGAAAGAGCTTGATTAAGACAGTAATAAAATGTGGTTCCTGAGAAACAACCTTTGATTGAAGTCCGAATGAGGTTCCAAACTCGAAACTATTTTCGGGTCTGTTTAAAGGCGGTTCAAAATTTATCAAAAGTGGTTTTAAAGAATCGCCTTTGATGGACATCAATTAAAGGCAGTTCCATTGTGAGCTGACTTTGATGAATTTTTTACCCATTATATAAGCGAATTTTAGGGTTTACGCCCGTTTTCGCCAATTTTTCATGCCTTGGTCCTTAGCCATTTTCTCCACCTCTCGTTCTTCATCACCCGAGACACCCCCTCGGTCACCCCATGGACTCCCTCCGTCACCTTACAATCATCCTCACAACACCGCGTCACAAATGTCACTGTTCGCTTCAGCGCCACTGCACCACTACTCGCTCCAACGCCACTTGCTCCAGCGCCATTGCGACCTTCCACCAGCATCACCATGTAGCTTTTCTTCTCCTTGGTCTAGATCCGTAAAGTTTGGATCTGTTCACATTTTGTTTAATTACGTTTTTTGGATTTCAATAATTTGGTTTCTTTGTTTGTATTATTGAAGATGTTAAGATAATTGAGACTCGATCTGTTTGCTGTGTTTCTTGGTTCGATCGAGACTGCCTGAAACCTATTGGTTTCTGGCAACTTGTTTTTATTGGCCTAGGGTTTAGGTTCTGAACTCGGAACTGCTTTTGGATCTGGTTAAAGGCAATTTTCGGAACCGCCTTTGATCGTTATCGATCAAAAGCAGGACCAGAAAAGTCACTTTAAAAGTGACTTCTCTGGTCCGATGGAACCATCTTTAATAGGCTTGTTCTCCACCAGTGCAAGAATCTGGGTCAGAGAAATTTGCGGATCAAATATTTTCCTCATTTTCGTGCAATATACAAGCTTTTACTACCAGGCTTAATGTTTCATTTTAGTACTTGATGTTTCAATCAAAGCTTGTGATATTATACCATAGGAATTTTTTTCCTACTATAATCATGTGTTCAAAGTTAAATCTTGATCTTTCAATGTAAATCTTTCGTTTATGTTAAATTTTACACACTACTTATTTTGACGCTATGGGATATTTTACTATCATAATTTTTTAGTTTTAACTTATATTTTATTTTGATTGACGTGTTAGTTTTTCAGCATGTTATTTTAAAAATTAATAGTATTGATTTTTCTTATTTTTTAATATTAATTTTTTATTCACTGTATCTTTGATGTTTCAATAACGTGAATCGGATTTATATATTTTTATCTTGATATTTATTATTTTTTAATTTAGATTATTATTTAATGTATGTCTTGATATTTTGTTAGTGTACATCCATTTTTTATATTTTAATATTGATGTTTCTTATTTATTCTTATTTAATGCATGTCTTGATGTTTTAATAGTGTGAATTGGTTTTATAGATTTTAATAGTGATGTATTTTTTTCTAGAATTTAGTAAATTATTTTGATGTGTACTTTGATGTTTTAAAATATAGGTGTATTTCAATATATTTTTATTTTATATTTCTAGTATATCGATTTGATGTTTACTAATATTTAGGTCACAATCTTATAAAAACATACGAAAATGTAAAGTGTACCAAACATAAAATGGAAAGTAATTTTAGAATATTGATTTAATATTTAAATATTTTATTTTTAATGTTAACTTTTAGAGTTTATGTGATGTTTAACTTTTTTTCATGTATATATATTATCAATAAATTTAATTATAATATATTCAATTTTTATGTTAACTTTTAGAATTTATATGATGTTTATCTATTTTTATTTTATTTTATTTTTTAAATTAATTTAATTTGACATGTTATGAGTTAAATATGAACTTGTAAGGTTAGGCTCAAACCCAAAAAGCCCATAGTGATTTGATTTTTGACTTGGTCCATTGAAAACCCGAACGACAACCCAACTCCGAACTTAATTTCGACCACATTTTGATCGATTCTGATGGGTTTCCATCGTGTTACTGCTTGTAAGTAGCCTCGACGTACTGCCCAGTTATTCTCATTCTAAGTGCCCCTGGACTGAGAAAACGCAATTGCTGAAGACCAGAGTCCAGATTTAACAATATTTGTGAATTATCACCAACGCCATTGTTGAAGGCCTGAGTCCATCTCCAACTACTTTCTCGGTCATTTTCACTAACCCGTAAATTATCTTATTATATAGAGCTACATTAGGTTTTCCATCGATTAATCTCTTCATTGAATCAAAAGCAAACAATGCGTCATCGAATTTGCCAAATCTATAGTATGCGTTAATGGTAAAATGGAAAATTGGTTCAGTTTTGGGGCTGGAGAATATACTATCGGAGGAAGGGAAAGGGTTGGAAGCTATGAACAGCGTGAGGAGATTAAGGGAGTATTATCGGTCGAGGCAAACGAACGGTGACAGATGAATTTTTTGTAAAGGCAAACCATTATGACATCGATGGTGGATCCAGCGACTGAGAGAAGGAAATAGCCGAGTACTGTGTTTTTTTCGATTATTTAAAAATTGGTCCTTAAATTTTGTCTTTCTTTTTAAAAGTTACCGGAGTCTCAATTTATTACATTTTGATGCCCCGAATTTTTAAAATTCCTATTATATATTTTTACTATTTGTAATTAGTTCTTGGTCTCACCATGAGACGGTCTCGTAAGAGATTAAATCAAATAAGAATGACTATCTTTAATAAATGAAACAGAGGACAGTACCAAAGAGAAGATGACCAAATCGCTGATGCCAAAGACTAGCAGAAAGAGATGGCTTGGACACGGTGGAGAAATTTGTAAAGATGGTGAGGATGGGTGATGCAAATCTCCGACGGTACGAAACCAATATGCCCACCATATTGTTCACACACGCCAATCACTATCCTCAAATTGATTTGATAGTAATATACAAACTTTTTCGGTAAGAAAAGCTAGTATACATTTTAATGTAGCAAGTAACTTAGCACAAGACAATAAATTGCAATGTAATTCAGGAATAAACAAACGGAAGAACTTTATTTCCAAAGAAGAGAGCTCCTTGTTGCACAACATTAGATATCATTCCATCAGACAAAATAATATCAGCAGATTCAACAAAAATAAAATCACGAAGAAGATTTTTGGCGCAGGTTATATGATATAAAGCTGCAGAGTTAAGAATCCTGTGTAAAGAGCTTACCTAACATATCCAATGGTTTCTGTAATTTAGAAAATGATTAAAAAACTGTACTCCACTATGCGTTGGACAGAGTCTGACCAATAACCAAACAATCAAGGTCATTCAGGGGGGCAATGGAATTGGCTAAGCCGACCGAGGTGGCTGTGTCTTTTGAGTTGGAGAATGGCGCGCTATAAGGGAGGTATGCAACAGTGGTCTGAGAGCTCGATGGCTGCAACTGCGGCTCTGGACCATTCACACTTCCTTTCCATTTGGTGAACCAGCTTGGATGACCATGGATCTTAATGTAAGTGCTGACGTACTGACCTTTGCAACCACAATGAGAGCATAATATGTTCGCGATCGACTGTGACCGAGGAATATTTAACAGCTGAAGGACTACGTCGTACAACAAACACCACAGAGTCAATTTGAGAATCACAGGACCACATTCAGTGGCGGAACCAGGGGGTGGCGAGGGGGTGCTGGCGCCACCCCTAGGTTCCGGCGGCTCAAAAATTAGTGTTAGGGCTGCTGGGAGCCACCGGGTTCCACCACCCCTTCGTTTCCGGCGGAAGCCCGGATTCTGGCCTTGGAAGATGATTGGAAAAGACAAGTTTGTTTCGTATTTTTTTTGTTTCCCGCTTAAGCAAAACGACGTCGTTTCAAGATGCAGCCGGGCCAAAAAAATAAGGGCCATCGGCCCAAGTCTAGCCCAAGACGAGCCCAGTTATGCAAACCCTATACTAAATGACCATTTCCTCTTCTATTGTTCTACTGCCTTCAGTTTTAAATTTGGAGAAGGAATCCGCCCGCTGGCTGCTCAGCTGCTCATCCGCCGCCCCGCCGACGCTGCCGTTCATCCTC
>JAULKM010000008.1:7912484-7927091 GCA_032355605.1 Rubia tinctorum
CATTTTTCCAGTTTCAAACCAAAATTCCATCCCGCATCCATTTTTGTCCATTGTGCACCCTTCAAATCAAGCTCTCTTAGCTCAGCTTCATCAGAATACTTTGAAGGTGTGGTCATTTTATTGTCCTAACTAGTTTTTCTTGGTCTCATCAAGCTAAGCTATATATGATCAAATTTAAAATCATGTTGGGAAAACACCCAATAGCAATTGTAATACTATAAGTGGAATTGACAACTTAACTAGGTTCTAGAAATAATTAACATATTGTAAGAATATCTAAATTACATGTCAACAACAATGATCGTCTGTACTATATTATTACAGAATAGAGTTCAATAAAATGGTAACATTGATTATAAGGGTATTAACTCGCTTCTATTGAAAATTATAACCACTTGGTAGGGAGGAGCGTATCACTAGGCCGAACATTGATCTTCTATAACTCTAGCACCACTTGATCCAACCACGATATATGTTATCCAAAACGTAGATTTATGTTGTGGTCATGGGCGCAACTGACTATTTGATGTTGAGAGGTAAGATTGGGTCGGTACTCATAAAGAAAAGTTTTGAATTCGAAGTTGAAAGAGAATGATTGTAAATGTAGCACTTTTATATTATTTAAATTCGCATCATCTTTTTTTACAGCCACACTTTCATTCATAATGTCTACATATTGGAAACTTTTAAGGTCATAATAATGCAACTTCGAAGGGTGAGGGATTAGAACTCGGGTTGCACCTGGTCATGCACACTGCCCTGGCTGCCTCGGCTAGCCCAAGTGGTTACATTATCTAATACTCCCTCCGTCTCAGGGGAATTTGTACAGAATCTTTTTCACGATCTCCAAGAAACATGTTTGACCGTAAATATGTGTAACTAAGGACAATAACACCACATGAATTTTTTTTAGAAATTACATGTTACGACGAATCTAACAATATCTCATACAATAATATTTATGTTAATATATCTATTCAAATATATGGTCAAAGTTCAAAAAATTTTACTGCCAAATGGTAAGTGTGCAGATTCGGGTGGGACGGAGGGAGTAATTATGTGGAAAATTGGGAATGGAGAGTAGTATGTAGAAAAATATTGTTTAATGTTAAATATAATTATATATTTTTAAATTTTACCAGGTATCTTGGGTACCCAAAAATAGCATTTTTGTGACTCAGAACTGCAACCATTAGAATTTAAAATTATCAGGTGAGGTACTCAACCATGAAAAATGAAAAGGCACCCATTTATTTAATCTGGACCGATAGGCCAATGGACCGGCTATTATAGGTCATATATTTTTTGAATACCTATACTTGGAGGTAATGTGGGAGGTTGTTGTTTGGTTAGCACACTCTTCAAGTCTGGTTATTTCCTCTCTTGAATTTGTCACTTTTGCAAGAAAGGTTTATAACGACTTTAATTATTGGCGGTTGTATGTAAAAGGTGGGGGGAGCAAACGTCTTCAGGGTGGATTTCGAGAGGGTTCCAAAATCATAGCATCAATTTAAGGTTGTTATTATTTTTGAATCACCTTTAAAACGAGTATAACAGAAGTTCCAAAATTCGGAATAGTATAGAGAAGAATTCTAAGAAGAAGAAAAATTAACCTAAACCCTAATTAATATTTAGGCCGTCAACACACAAAACACAAAACACAAAATTCCGTATTTCTTATTTTACTTTCATTCATCTATCCCATGCCATTTTCCCTTCTTCTCTTCCCTCTGTTACTTTCTTCTTTCCTTCTTCTATTTTTCTTTTCATCGCAAGTGAAAAGGGATGGTAATTGGTTAGTTTAAATTTTGTGGTGTCGATGTGTGAGGTTGTCAGTTATGGTTGAGTAGTTTTGAAGCAACCACTCTCTTAGAATGTAGATATGATGATAATTTTTTATATTAAATTCCTGATTTTTGATTTTGTGATTTTGAGTCGAGGACGGGAATAAATGAGGTACAAAAAATGGCAAATTATTTTTAAAAAATTATACAAGTAGATTTGGATAAATGAATAATATAAAAAAATTATAGGTAAAAATAAAAGGCCAGATTAAATACTTAAACCATGCTTAATTGTATATCCAAACTCCCTTAAAAATATAGTTTTCCCAAATAAAATGAGAATGTTTAAAATATCCAGCAAGCAGTTTTCACTTCTCCATTTTTCTTTTTGTAAACCCTGGGCATACCCCCTATTTTTCTTTTACTCCATATTATTTTGCTCCTCCTTTTTATCTCTAGACAACGTGCAGCTTTTCCTGTTTTAATATAAATACTTACTCCCTTATTTTATCTTTTTATTTGACCCGCATCAACCAAACCAAAGAGTTGCGCTCCTTCTTCTTCTTTTCATTTTTCCATGGCAGATTCTACCTCTTCTTCTTCTTTGTCTATTACGACCCTAGTTAATCTGATACCATACAAATTTCCGTCCTCTAATTTTCTTCTACGGAAGACTCACATTCAAACCTTGTTGGAAGGGGAAAATCTTTTTGACTACATGGATGGATCTTTTACCTGCCTGTCCGCCACCAAGGAAAATACCTCTTCCTCTTCTCCAACATCACCACACTCCTCTTCTATCTCTGACTCTGCTTGGCGTATTCAGGACAAAATACTTCAGTCCCTTATTCATTTAACTCTCACAGAGGAAGCCATGGGCGTTACAGTTGGTTGTAAAACTTATGCTGAAATCTGGTCGGCTCTTTCAATGACTTATCAAAATCAGTATATTGCCCAAGAGATGCAAATTTGTAACCAGCTTCACTCTCTCCGTCGAGGTTCTCGTACAGTCTCTGAACTTTACACATGTTTCAAAGCTCTCTTGGATGATTTCACCAACATTGGTTCTCCGTTATCCAACAAAGACTGTATTCTGAATTTTTTGAGGGCTCTTGGTCCTGAATTCTCACAATTCTCTAGTGGTATATTGACCCAAAATTTGTTTCCTGCTTTTACAGATGTGGTTTCTCGTGCAATTAGTCATGAAGTTCTTGAATAATCTATTTTTGGTCACACTGTTGGTATTAGCTCTGGTTCCGGTCCTATAACTGCAGCCTTTTATGCTCAAAATATGAAGAGTCGTTGACGAAATACACACTGGAAACATATGTGTGACTCTCATGCACTGATGTCTAGTGGCGCGTGGCCTCCTCCTACGCAAGGACGTGGTCGGAGTCTGGAGGCGGATCTTCAACTTATGGTCGTGATGGTCGACGTTTCAATCCCAGGTGTCAACTGTGTTCTCAATAGGGTTATTATGCATCCCAGTTCAAGTATACTGCTATTTTTGCCATTCAGAATCAGCTAATATTGCTGAATCTTTTCACTCTACTATCTCTTTAAGTGAGCCTGCTACTCGACCTTCTGACTGGTATGTAGACTCAGGCAACACCAATCATCTCACTTATGCAACCAATGGGTTGAACAACATTGTACCTTATAATGGTAATCACTCTATTATTGTTGGAAATGGCCATTCTCTACCCATTATTCATGTTGGTTGTTTTCAGTTTTCTAATGGTTTCTCTTTCTAATGTCTTAGTTACTCTTGAGATTACAAAGAATTTTCTTTCCATAAGCAAGCTTACAAAGGATCTAAGTTCTATTGGTACATTTGATGATAAATCTTTTGTTATACAGAGTCGGAGAAAAAAAGACAACCGTGGATCGAGGCCATTGTGAGAAAGGTCTCTATGTTCTAGATCAAGGTAGAGCTGCTTTATTTTCCTATGCTCAAGATAGTAAAATATGATCATCATTTGAGTTATGGCATGTTATACTAGGTCATACTTATTTCATACCATTTCTTTATTAAGCAAGTTGAATTTGGTTTCTGTAACTTCTTTATTACCCAAGCCATCCTTATGCTCTTATTGTAAAATGGCTAAAGGCAAACGACTTGCATTTTCTGATAATACGAAACGAGCTTCTTCTGTGTTGGCTATTATTCATTTTGATTTTTGGAAACCTTCCCTTGTCACTTCTAATGAGGGGTACACATACTATTGTGTCTTATTGATGATTTTTCTTGGTTTTCTTAGTACTATCCTTTGAGGCGGAAGTCTGATTTTTATGATGTGTTTGTAGCTTTTCAAAACTTGGTGGAAAATCATTTTTCTACCACCATCAAAACCTTTCAAAGCAATGGTGGAACCGAGTTTCTTAATCATTGTCTATGTGTCTTATTCACAACCAATGGTATACATAATCATATATCATGCCGAACGTAAACACCATCACATTATCGAAGTGGGACTAGCTATGTTGTTTCACTCCCATCTTTTGCTTTGCCACTGGAATGATGCCTTCTCCATAGTTGTTTACACTCGACCTCCTACACCGGTTCTGAATGGTGATTCACCTTACTCATTATTGTTTGATCATTCTCCCGAGTATTCTAACTTCCATCCATTTGGTTGTCGAGTATATCCATTTCTTCGCCCATTTTCTACTCACAAATTATCTCCTTGAAGCTTACCATGTGTTTTCATAGGGTATAGCTCACATTATAAGGGTTACTGTTGTCTTGATCCATCCACTCGCAAGATTCACATCACTCAGCATGCTCGTTTTGATGAAATTTGCTTCCCCTTCGGTGATAGATCATCCCCTAATTCTCCTGCATCCTTTGATGTGTCAGTTTTTCTAGATCATGAAATGTTTGACTCCTCTTCACCGACTAGCTCCACATTTTCTTATTCTTGTTGGATTTGTACCGTTATTTCCTACCCTTCAAGTATTTGTTGACCCATGCTCATCGTCTTCTTCTAGAAATAATTCTGGCTCTTCCTCGTCTGATGATGTTTCTCCTTCGCCTCCACAACTTTCACATCTGATGGTCACCCCTTCTCGTATGGGAAATCTTAACGTCTAGCCTATCTTGACTATATTGTCTCTGGTTTACTAGTTGACCTTCTATCTCATTCTGAACCTAAATGGTATAAGTCTGCTCCTAAGGATTCTAAATGGGTAAAAGCTATGGATGACGAGATGCATACTCTTTGTCAGCAGCACACTTGGTAGCTTGTTTCTCATCTAACTAGTGTTAATGTGGTTGGCTCTAAGTGGTACCGTGTGAAGTATCATTCTAATTCCTCCCTTGACCAATATAAATCTCGTCTAGTTGCCTAAGGATTCTCTCAACAATCGGGGTTTGACTTTACTCATACATTTAGCCCGGTCAAAAAAACCTTTATTGTTCGTATCATTCTCACTATTGCTACTATGAATCATTGGCATTTGCATCAGTTGGATATTAAGAATGCCTTTCTTAATGGTGTTCTTGATAGTCATGTATACATGGGGCAACTCTCTGGTTTTCGTGATCTTCTACGGCCTGATCATCTATGTCTCCTTCGAAAAGCTATTTGTTGCCTTAAAAAAGCACTTTGGTCAGGGTTCCAGTGCTTTTATACTTATTTGAAGGATGTTGGTTTTACTTGTAGCTTTGTTGATCCTTCGCTCTTTATTTATGTCTATGGAACTCAACTATTGCATCTTCTGGTCTACCTTGGTGACATTATTATCACCGGAAATGACTCTACACTCATTCGCCATTTCATTTCCCGCGCGGCCCGTGAATTTTCCATTAAAAACTTGGGTGATCTTCACCATTTCCTTGGCCTTGAAGTCATTCGCTCTCCCATTGGTCTTTTCTTAGGTCGAGCCAAGTATGTTATGGAGATTCTTCAGCACGTTGGCATGACAAATACTACTCCAGTTTCCACTCCTTTAGTACCTGGTTCTCAGTTGCATAGTTCATCCAGTCTCGAGTTTTCTAATCCCAACTTATATCAGTCACTTGTTGGAGTTTTGTAGTATCTTACTATCACTCAACCCGATATCTCGTATGCGCTCAATTCAGTTAGTTAATTTTTACAGTCACCTAGAGATGATCATTATTAGGACGTCACTTGCATTCTTCGATATGTTCAAGGGACGCTTCATTATGGTCTTGCCTTTCGATCTTCATCTGGTCCTGTTACTGTTCTTGCCTACTCCGATGTTGATTGGGCTCGGTGTCTCAAGATCGTCGTTTCACATACGACTATGCCATTTTCCTCTGGGGCAACATTGTTTCATGGAGTGCCAAGAAGTAACCTACCGCCTCTCGGTCCAGTTGGGAGTATGAATAACGTGCTTTAGCAAACAATGCTGGTGAACTCACTTGGGTGTGTCACCTTTTACAAGAGCTTTGTATCTCTTTGCCTTCTCCTCCGGTTGTTCTTTGTGACAATAACAACGCTATCTACCCTGCTCAGAATCCCGTGGCACATAAGAGGGCGAAACACATCGATACAGACTATCATTTTGTTCATGAACTTGTAGGCTCTGGCAAGATGCACGTTACTCATGTTCCTTCTCATCTTCAGATTGCTGACATCTTTACTAAGAGTTTATCTCGCCCTTTGTTTGAGCAGTTTCGATCCAAGCTTTGCGTGTAATCAAATCCCACACTTAGCTTGAGGGGGGTGTTGGTAAATAGATTCATTATACTCTAGAATGGTCTGTATGTATTCCTAGGTATCTAGAATAGTTTGTACATATTCCTAGCATTTTATGTGATCATTGTATCTGCCTCATATGTACACTATAAATACCATATAATGAAAATGCCACCAGGTGTGGACTTTTCCCTTATCATCCCCAATACTAAGTCACTGTAATATGAATTATGGAGTCGGAATGGGGACATATCTTGACCATACCCATCTCAGAGTCGTCCCGGTATGGGTTCTTTTTGCCGAGAGTCATACCCCTGCTATTTAGGTGGAAGGTTCGAAGGTAGTTGCAGATTGAATGTATAACATGTTTGTAGGTTGTTGTTGTCAGAGGTTTGCTGGTGGTCGTAGATTGTTGTTGACAGTAAGATCGACTGGGATTAATCACTAAGTTTCTAACTCTCATCAATAATTGAAAGCTCGATTTTTATTTAAACCTCGGAAATTAATTTTAACATTAGTGCAAGAAAATACTTTTCACGACAGTTTTTTCTTGGAAGTACTTTCTTGCACTAAGAGCATGTGCAGTGGTGATTTCTTAATTTTAAAAACCGCTCTAAAAACCGAAAACACCCACGGTGATGGTTTTAGACCTAGTTTCTTGTGTGGGAACCGATCCCCTAACATGTATCTGCCAATCGCCCATCATTTTTTACCCATCAGTGGGACACGTGTCGGCCATATGTTGCCTCACGTATCCCACTCAATGAAAATTCTTTTTTTCCTTTTTTTTAAAATCTGATTTTAAAAATGTTGAAATTTTTTGTGAAAAATCTGGAAAATTTTGGAAAAAATCCGGAAATTATTTTTTGAAACAAAATGTGGAAAAATATTTATTCACAAAATATTAAATAATTTATGAAATAAAATTTAAAAATGAAAATGTATTATTAAATTTCACATTCAACTTATTTTGAGTAGACATATTTGATTAAATTAAATCTTAATGGTAAAATTAATGAATATGATAGATAAAATCAAGTGGGGTTTATGAATAGTATAAAGTGGTTTCTTACTATTGTGGAGAAGAAAAAAAAGTTGTTTCTTAAATGGTTTCTTAGTTAGGTAGAAGAGAGAGAATGACAAAAATAATATATTTAATTGATAAGAAACCGGTAGCGATTTCTACCACTAAACATGGTCTAATGTGATAGTGTTATTGGTCCAAATAACCTAGACCGAAGCTTCAGGACCTTCTCGTTGTGCAACATTTTCCGCCAAATTTGAGTCTAAAACGGTTCGCGCCATGTTAAAGCTACCTCCGTGATTACCTACAAAAGAAAAACAGAAAACCATGTTAAAATTTAGTTTGTCCTTTTCTTTTTATCCGTCTCCAATACTCATTCCTACAGTGAAATGATAAATAATTACCACTAGAAGATTAGTCGAGGTATATACTATTCCATTTCTTTTCTATTTAATGTATTTAATTTGGTTGGACTTGTGATTAAGAAGTGAAATTTATTTGTAAAAAGTGAAAAGAAAGACTGAAAAGGATATAATAAAAGATTGTACTAACGTTAATGAGTTGAGAATAATTAAAATTAAAATACAAAAGAGTTTTATAATCAATTTTTTTAATATATTAGCAGATGTTGTATGTTATTTGTTAAGTTATTGAGCAAATCAGATTATGTCACGTCTTATACAAATTCTATATTTAGTAAAGTTAGAGATTTACTTAAAGAAATGAGTGATCAGTGGAACATGTGGCAAAATATAATTTGTCCAACACCTTAACAATAAAATTTGCTAACATATAAAAAAATTAATTTTATAATTGTTTTAAAATAGAAATATAAAAATTGTGAACCCTAAAATGTGACTGAGGAGTAATAAGTCATTTTTATCCCGAAAACCTTCATCAGGCCAATATTTAAGTCCAGAATCCGCACGGAGCAACAGATATCTCGCTTAACAGAAGGGTCTAAATTGTCATTTCACGACGACATCCCCCCCTTACTTTTGCCGCGTCGATTTTCGACTTTTCATACTCCCAATTTCGCTCCTCTCTCACACACACTCACGCAGTCGCAACTGCACATGGGGAATCACAGTAGCGCCGCTTCACCGCTTTCGCAGCCGCCGTACACCGCTGACATTGTCGCCGAAAACCTATCGAAGCTGATGAAACTGAACATTTTCGAAGGAGAAGAAGAAGATGATGATGAAGGACAAGACGAGGCTACGTCTGATACTCCGGCGGAGTGTCCTCGTCCCGTCGGCGAGCCTGTTAGGGTTATGGGAAATGGAAAAGAGAGGAGGAAGCTCTACGAGGCCTTCGCCTATGGCGGAAACACATTCTGCATTGTGAGTTGTTTTTCATTTCTTCCTAATTTTTAGCCTTTCTTTCTGTTCTTATTGTTGTTTTCTTATGGAAATGAATGGTCGTTAAATCGACGGTTTCGGAGGCCTAGAAATTAACTGCATTTGATTATAGTCCGTCGGAGATCAGGAATTGATGTTTGTTGTTTGTTGCAGTAAAAAGTTGAAAATGGAGAAATTGTGGCTGTCCTAGAATTCGTGTTTTCCTTAGCTATCTAATGGTGTCTATCGCCGTAGAAAGAACAGGTTGGATCACATGGATAAGAAATAGCCTCTCCATGACCTCTGAAGAGTCGTGTTTCTCAACTTAACGACCATTCATTTGTTTCATACAGAGAATGTTGTTTCAAATATAATGCGAATGAATTTTGAATTATATTTGACGAAGTCTTGTTATATGTTCCTCAAATTTCATTTTTAAATTTATTGGAAATTTTAAAAACATAAATGAGAAAAGATAGACCGTTTAAAAGGGATGTACTTTCATAACGAGTAACAGAAACTGAAGCGTTATTCATTTGAGAAAGATAATTCTTCATATGAAACGGACGAAGTAGTGCAGAATATTAGAAAATGTTTCTGTATTTTGATGTAATGCATTTTTCGATCTTTGATTTTGCTGTAGGATGATCCCGTGCTTCTATCACCCGAGGAACCAAATCAAAAGCCTGGACTGGCAATAATCAAGGTAGTTTTTTAAGTTTGTCAATCTTGTTGTCTGGTTTGGGTTTTTTCACTTGTAATGTGCTAGAGTTTGCTCATGTTCCTGTTCCCAGTGTGTACATATACATTCTGTGTTGTAAGATCAGATCTTTTTGATGGGCTTGGATGCAATATGATTGCTTATTGGTCTTTTATAACCTTTCTATTGCACATATGTTTATGCTGTCTTAATGGCTTCTTGGGGTTATGAAATCGTTAGAAACTGTGAAAGCCCGGTTGTTTATCAATCCAATAATTAACTTCTTTTCACTGCTGCTGGAACTTGAAAGGGCAGCAACCATATATCATTGCAGAGATAATTGCTTCAGAATTGCCTGATTGCTATGACTAGGACCCTGTACATAAAAGTCACTGGGTTTTGGCTTGCTTGATTATGCAGTGTGTCATCTGCATATTCGAAAATGAGATTGTTATGTTCCATCTCTTCCATTTCTGTTTTTCCCCTTCGTGAGCTCAAGTGTCGTTCGGTCTACAGGTCATTGCTGAGACAACTGATAAGAAAGTTATAGTAACAGGCCAAATGTTCTATCGTCCTGAAGAGGCACAAAGGAGAAACAACGGGTGCTGGAAATCCCGCTTCAAAAGAGAGCTTTTCTACAGTTTTCATAGGGAGGAATTTCCTGCAGAGTGTGTGATGCACAAGTTTGTAGTGCATTTCATACCCCAGAACAAGCAGATCCCTCTCCGCAAGGACCATCCTGGCCTCGTTGCCCAAAAGATTTACGACACAGAGCGAAAGCGTCTATACAACCTCACAGATGACAACTATGGAAGGAGGCGCCGGGCAGAAATTGATGCCCTTGTTGAGAAGACGAAGGCTCGGCTGGGAGATCTTCCTGAGATTATTGAGCCAGATGATGCAATCTCTGATCAGGAAAATCACAATCAAAATAGAAAGCGTCTCGCATACAATGGAGCTCCTGATCACTCCACTTAATTTTTTTTGAGTTGTGTTAGGGTCCTAAAATGCACATATTATGGTGGTAGCTTGTACAAAAAAGTGTTTTTGGCGTACATATTTGCCTGCACAAAAAGCATCCTTTTGACTGCAGTTGGTTACTGATGCCAAAAGCATACCATTTTGGCTTTTGGTCCCTTGCCGGAATAGATGAGAACGGGACTAACGTAACCAAAGAGGCTAAACCAATTGATTTCGACAAAAAGCAGTTCCAATAGACGCCATGCATGCTACATCACCCCATGGTCCCCAGCCCCACCTATTTTGTGCTTAAAACAGTTTGTATTTGAAAATCATTCTCATCATCGTAACTTTGTTACATGAAGACATTATATGATATGTGTTCGTACAATACTCGTAGGGTTTCATTTTGGTTTAGTTTTCGGTTCAATGTCGTCTATAATTTTATATTTATCTGTTATTTTAATTTTAAATTAATCGTCTGTTTTGTTAAAATGGCCAAACCTCGATGATGCTAGTTGTTTATCTGATCGAGACCCGGATTGAATTCGCTTGAATGCGGACTATCTGACCCAAAAGGGATGTACTCGAAGCATATCAAATTCAAATCAAAACCCAATTAAAACCCGATTAATAATAAATAAAAACTGAAATGACCTAAACCAAACATGAACCAGCCTTCATCCTTGTTTAATCTACCATATTGACACTTGAATCGAACAAACCCCGACTAGACCCAAAAAAATAAAACCCAGATCTAAACGGCATGCCTCAGTATGGAACTTGATGAAACTACTTGAAATGTTTGTAAATTTACCCAACTCAACCAGAGGGAGACGGCCCATTTAAGGGATGTAAGCTGATTATAATTGCAGCAGCAGTGACAAAAGCATAGATAACACACAAGCATAAGTGACCATTAATTCACCATCATGAACTGGTTCAAATCTCATTGATACTAACTTGTTTACAAGTAAACGCAGATATCATCCAAGCAACTAAGAAATACACAAAAATATAACAGTTGCAATTGCAAGATCCAAATCCCTCCAGGCTACAGTGCTCATCGGAATATGACACAAAATTTGCTTCAGTTTCTCCTGTGAACCATAGCTGAGACAAACACTGTGTTGCAACTGAAAAGCAGATGGGAAGTATCCATCCATCCATCCATCCATCCATCCCATAAGGTAAAATTATTCTTATTCCTAGTTCGATAAACATCTAGACCGCAGGTGAGTCAACCTATCCCACCTTAACCTGCTGCAGCTTTGACCTCAAACAAATTTAACCTCAAAAAACTCCTGCAAGTAATCTGCAACGCATTATTAACTATCAGAAGTAGACAACTTCACAAGCTTTCCTGTAGCTGGTTCAAAAGTATTTCAGATCCCTCGTTATCAACAGTTTTATGATCTCTTTGTTCAGCTCGAGCAAGTGACACGTTGGAGACATATGACATGTATGCTTCATCATCAAGGCAGCCCAGCTGCCTCAATAGCCCCATCAGGGCCTCCTTGCTTGCTGCATCATCTTCTTTCTCACAATAATTGAGAATGTTGTAAACATTTTCAGCTTTTGGTCGCCAGCTCTTTGATCCTTCACTTGAAGCTGCACTTTTTAAGCAAAACAAAGCTTCGGAAATTCTCTTATCCCTGATATGGCCTTCTGCCAGAATCTCCCATGTTGTAGGGTTTGCCTTACCTCCAAGTGTAACCATTTCGTTGAAAAATGCTTTAGCCTTATCAGGAAAACCATTCCTAATATAAAACGCCAATAGGAGATTTCCTATTCTGGGATCAAACATTGTCTTAACTGAAAACCATTCTCTGTACATCTTTTCTGCACCTTCTACATCACCAAGCCTGACCAAGGAGGAAATTAAAGCATGGTAACCCAAATTCGGTATGTTGGTGAAGAGCGATTTGTAGACTTTCCAGACACGATATACCTGATCCTTTTTTCCTACAGTACCATAGAGACTAATCAAATAATGATAAGGAATCCGATCCCTGCCCGTGAGTCTGCCCTCGACTTGCTTCAGACAATCGAAAGCCTTTACCATCTCCCCAAGCTTGATGTACAACGTAGCCATTGTGCTGTACGTTGTCCAGTTGGGGTTGACGGTTGTGTCCAGCTTCATTTTTTCGAATACCCGTTCCAATTTCTCCACAGAATCTTGGCCTCCACACGATGACATCCAAATGTTATAGGAGTATACATCTAACTGAATACGTTTCTCCATCATTTCAGAAATCACTGTCTCAACCTTGTCGTATTCTTTAGCATTCAGGTAGAGAGTCATTATCACATTATAGGGCAACGCTATGGAAGCGTAGCCTCTAATCTTCAATTCATCCATCATAGATTCGGCTTCTTTCCTCATTCTAGCTCGCACATACGCATTCAAAAGGGCACCATATATACGCTTATCCTTGAGGGAGTCCGGCAAATTCTGGAAGTATTCTTCAGCACTTGGAATCCCACGAACCTTGGCAATGAGATCCAGCTGAATAGCCGTATCGCTGGTGGTCAGTCTAAACCTCTCTGCCCTGTTACCCATCCACTCATATACCTGTAGAATACACATGAAATAACAATCTGCTTCATAGGGGGGAAAAACAGAACAACAGCTTACTAAAAGAATTCCTTAAATCAATTTGGACATTGCAGAAACAGAGTTACAAAAGCGCACATTGCATTAGCAAACATTCCAAGGATCACAGCAACAAAGGAGCAGCTTATAAGTCACTCCACTTAATAAAAAGAAGTTTTAGGTGATTGGCAGGCTCTTAAAGATATTATTTTTAACGGGCAAGAGACATTTTTGAAGTAACATGAGAATACCCTAGTCTTTTAAATTAAGTAACTTTTCGAGAGAAAAAAAAAACACAACTCCACCAAAAACGGCTCTAATCCAACTATGCAGGATCAGCTATATGGATCATATCTAGCCATCTGCCTATCCGTGCCATATAAATTACACATATTGCTAATATTACACCAAGAACCAACAAAAATTGCACTACATATTGCTAATAGTACACATTCTCTGCACAGTAATAAACTAAACCAAGATCATATCAATCAAAATTAACAACATTCAGACCCCTGATTACCTGAAGGGCGGGCTTGAAGCGCTTGAACTTCCTGAGCTCCCTAACAACTCTCGAAAGCTCCCATTTGGTGAGGGGCTTGCCATCATTCTCCCACTTGTTCAACACGCCGGCAACTCCCTTCTCCGGCTCCTCCAAGTCCAGAATCCTCTTGTACACCAGGTTCCATCTCACCACCGGCCTTTTCTCGTAATCAACCGTCCCGTAGCTGTGCACCTGCGACACTCTGCAGGTGACGGCGGTGTCCCTCCGGGCTCTGACGGGCTTCACGAAGGCTGAACTGCAGAACCCAGATGGGAATGAGAGGGAGTAAGAGGAATTTGATGAGAGGGGCCCCAGGTTTTGGCCATGGCTGCGGAGATTCAGAGGGGGTTTGGCGATGGTAGGTTGCAGAAGCATCTTTTCGAAGAAATGGAGATAAGAGGAGAGTGCTTCTGCTTCGGTTTTCAGTTGCTGGGTTTTAGGTTTACGGTTTACCACTCGGTTTCTTGAATCTTTAGCGCCACGAGACTACAAGAGCAAGACCGAAGGGTGAATTACGTCTACCTCCCTCGGATTTTTTAAAATTTACAAAAATTCTTTTAAAGATTCCTCTTGAGATACAATATCAGCCGGCAACAGTTATGGTTACTCCAATTATTTTCCCATGAGTATGGCCTTTTCCCCTCTCTAACTTGAGAGCTTTCAATTCTCTCCAACAAGGAGCATTGGCTACCAGTAACTTTCTGTAAACAAAATGAAAAAAACTGGTTTTATCGTTTTTAGACTTTAACTATGAACTCTATGTTCCAACGTATGTTTATACCTAACCAAATACGTAAATAAATAAATCACGCAAGACACACAACTTGGTTATGCAGTTCGGTGAAATCCACCTACGTCTGCGGGGTCTGGCCCAGTTCAGAATAATTCACTAATCTGAAAGATATAGTACAAAGTACACAACGACAACTATACTTATCTCTTCTAATTCTATGCGTGAATTTGCAAGCTCCCCTTGCTACCGATCCGCCTTAATC
>JAULKM010000008.1:7938667-7955315 GCA_032355605.1 Rubia tinctorum
CCCCCCCCCCCCCCCCCCCCCCCCCCCCCCCCCCCCCCCCCCCCCCCCCCACCCGGACGTCAAATCAGGATGATCTCCAACACCTAGTCTACAACCACGTAAGCTCAGTCTTTCTCACAGATTCTGTTATGCCTACAGATACCTTTGGACAATAAACTATGCAGGATATCCTGAATCTAATCACCAAGGGGGTGAATTTAATCCAGCAGAAAGAACTCGAATTCCAAGTAACACCACAAGAGATAAAAGCCATCATTTTCCGATGGGAAAATGGAAGGCACCTGGGATTGATGGTCTTCCACCAGGGTTCTACCAACATTACTGGTCTGAAGTGGAGGATGAAGTAACATCAGCGGGCCAAATATTTTTTCCAACCCACTCGTATTCCCACGGAGTGGAACCACACAACCCTTGTCTTAATCCCAAATAAAAAATGTCCATAGGAGCCGGTGGATCTATGACCCATAAGTTTATGCAATGTCATCTACAAAACCATTCTAAAATCCTAGCAAACTGAATCAAAAAAGTAATGGGGTTTCTCATCTCAGTAAACCAATCAGCTTTTATGCAAGGAAGATTCATTGTCAAAAATTCCCTTATAGCGCACAAACTCATTCAATTCATACGGAAGAAAAACACCGGTAAACGGCCTATGACTGCTATGAAAATTGATATAAACAAGGCGTACGGCCGTGTATGTTGGGAATTATTGGAAAATGATGCTCCAAATGGGATTCCTAGAAAAATGGACATGGTGGGTCATGGCATGTGTCACCACCGTCACATACACCATCAACCTCAATGGGACCAATTCCAGAGCCTTCCAGCCAAAGCAGGGACTCAGATAAGGATGCCCACTCTCACCTTTTCTATTCATCCTATGTCAGGAAGAATTCTCATCAATGATAGCTTCCCATAGTTTCCAGAGTCTTTGCCGAGGAGTGAAGATTAGACACTTAGTCCAACCAGTCTCACACCTCATGTTCGCAGATGACTGTATCCTCTTTTTCAACATTTCACAAGTTGGATCTACCAAACTTGCACAGACACTCAACCTCTTTGCAGCATACTCCGGCCAAATGATCAATTTCCAAAAGTCTGCTCTTTTAGTCAGCCTAAATACGGAGACAAGAATGAAGGAACATCTCAGCCAGACCTTCAGAATATTCTCATACCTACTCAAGGAAAAGTTCCCAGGCCATGACATGGATTTCTCACGACCAAAGGTAGGAATTTTTAACAAAATAATTCAAAGAATCAAGGCTAAGACGTCTATTTGGAAGACTGGGACCTCTCGGTCATGGGTAGGATTACTCTAAGAAAGCATGTCCTAACTTCAAAAACCGAATACACCCTAAGCACTTTCCGAATACCATCCACTGTTTGGAAAAATATTTACAGGTACCTCACAAGATTTCTCTGGGCAGGTGATATGGATGGAATAGGTATACATTGGAAGTCTTGGGAGTCAATGTGCCATTCAAAATGGCAAGGAGGACTAGGAATGCGCTCCACAAAACAGATGAATCAAGCCCTGCTCAGATAGCTAGTGTGAAAGTTAATCACAGATAAACAATCCTTTTTCTAAAAGCTGTTCTTCAACAAGTACTACAGCAAACAATATTTCTAGAAGGTCAAATTGAAGCAAGGCACAACGTGGGGCTGGAAAGGGATCCTTTGAGCCAGGGACCTCATTAACACATGACTCAAATAGCAATTCGTTGACGGAAGATGAATTAACATCCAAGATTAGTGGATCCCAAATCATACTAACCCAATAAGGTATGAGAGACAATTGCTACCCCAACTTGGTTTCAAAGTGAGTGACCTGATCGACAATGATAAGAAGTTGAAAATGCCCTTATCGAGACTCTTCTTCAGTAAAGAAGTAGCAAATAATATTGCAGGAATCCACATCCCCTATGTCCCACTCGACCACAAAGACTACCAATTCTGGGACAGGGAAGAGCTAGGAAAATACACAGTTAAAAGCGGGTACTATGAAGATTGGAACATAAGGGACAGTTCAAAACCTTCATGCTCTTCCTCTTCGGGGAACTCAACTACCCGTGCTATACAGTTATGGAAAAACTGTGGAATACCAAGATCCTTGAGAAAGTAAACTTTTTAGTATGGAGACTTGCACAAAATGCTGCACCAACGGGACAGACACTCAGGAAAAGGAAAGTGGAAATCTCACCCCAACTGTTAACTTTGTCATTCCCATTCAGAACCACCTACACACATAATACTGGAGTGTCCTTTTGCGAGAAGAGTCTGGAGAACCTCAAGACTGGGATTTGATTTCCAACAGGAAATTTCAATATTGCTCATAGACTGGCTAAGAGAATGGTTCAGGAGAGCTCCCCAGGATGATGACATCTCCCTTACATGTATTACCATTTGGGCGATCTAGTGTGCCATGAACAAAGAAACAATAGAGCAACAATAAGTCTCTGTAGAAACGGTCTTAGAAATCATCAAAGAAACCCAAATGGAGAAACATGAGCAAGAAACAATAGGAACAACGACTCTAGAAGACCTCAATACAGAGCATACGGACCTAGAGCACATGATGTGCCAATCATAGAGGGTGGATCCCAAGTAGGTAAAGGTGGGGGATATACAACTAATATGGAATTCTCAAGACAGGTACTTGAACCCTATCTACAATAGTTGGACTCTTGTCAACACAAACGCATCATACAGATTAGGAAAAAGGAATGTCGCAGCAGCGTCGTGTGCATCTAAAGGAGACAAAAGTGACTGCTGGTATGGGTCACAAAACATTCAAGCACTTTCTGTTATTCAAGATGAGCTCGCTGCTGTCCATGAAGAAATGACGGATGCAAGAAAATGAGCGACCACACATGTCTGTGTACAGACGGATTGCGAGATGGCACTTACTTACATTCGTAACTTTCTTAACGTCCCACCAAGATTACCCGGGTTTCTTAGGAGCATTATAATGTTAGCAATGGTGTTCACAAAAATACACATAATGAAAGTTCCTAGGACGCTTGTAATAAATGCCCACAATCTGGCACAATTTGTAATAGGTAGCTCAAACCTCCAATCATCAGTAATAATATAAGTGTACCGCCCCTTTGCTTCAAAAAATATATTTTCACATCATATACTTGTTCCTTTTGTTGGATTTGACACACTTTTTTAGTAGTTTCTATAAGTTTGGCACAATTTTTTTGTAAGTTTTTTCAATTTCATCAACTTTCTTCTTTTTCCATTCCAAACTCAATTGCATCCACTCATTTCATTCACCTAAATCCAAACACCTAAACATATGGTGCCAAATCCAATGAAACAGATAAACTAAAATCATATTAAATCTAAAAAATAAATTGTACTTACCGATCATCTCCTCTAAAAGTTGTTCAATTGACAAGTTGGAGATTTGGTTTTTAAACTTTCAGCGCTCATCTTCATGTTCCTTTTCTCTTTCTCAAACTTCTGGTGGAGGTTTTGAAATGCACACATTGTTGTATCGTATGTAACACCCACATCTAACTTTTCTCCCAAGGATTTGGACCATTACCTCCGTTGTTCTAATTCAGACCTACATTCCTAATTACCGGATGTTGTCCGAAGTGAAGGTTCTTGAACGAATAAACCCACTACCAAAAAATATCCCAAGGGTCAACCACCACGGTGAGTACATAAAGATATGACAAAGAGTAAAGAAATGAAGGGAACCTTGAGCACTGGAAGATGAGTGATTAACTTCGTTTTGGACCAAAGAATACTTAAGGGATGAGTTATAAATATTAGAGCCTACCCTGAAATCCTTGGCATTCAAATGTTTAAAACTGGCTATGATTTATCTATGTCATCAGGAACAAGAAAATCACCTTAGGAGCTATCTCCAGAAGCTTGATAATTCCATACGGGACAAGAGTAGAAGGTTGAGTCAAAAGTCTGAAACTGATCCTTCTAGCCTTTGGTGGTGGAAGGGAGCTCATCTATGAGTTTTTCCCTCCAGTATTCTATGCATTAAAAGTAAACATGGATTTCCTATTCTTGCTGGAGCTCCGGTTAGACCATAAATAATACATACACCGGAAAAGGGTAAGAGAGGCATCTACCTCCTCCATGGAACACAGATTCAAAAAGTTAAAGATTATCACCATGAAATTGGGAAGAAATTGACAAATGTTGATGTTATAGAAGTCTGAAAGACGAAGAAGCGTGTCTTGGAAAGGAAAAGAAATAACATAATCATGGTGGTGCTTTTAAACGGCCGACCCACCAGACAAAACACTCCAGTGAGTTTACCTTCTGAAGGGCAAGCCGAACATTTCATGGAAATAAATACCCTACTTGTTGGACGCTAGGTACTCCCGTCAAAGCAACCTCCTGCTCCAGCATTATCACCACTCACTTATTTCCAAAGGCCTACACTACTGCGCTCATGCTCAGTTTTGCGTATCCAAAGAGTTTCCTTCTTCTTAGAGGAGGAGGGATTTACAACTATGTTTGAAAATGAGAAGGATTTTGAGCTTGAAATGACAGCTGAGAAAGTTATTGTACAAATTCATAAATGGGAGGTATTTATTTTACATCCAACACTAAGGGACGCTTTGAAATCGATTATAAAAAGTACTGCCTAAAAAACAGGCCACAAAGCGCGTTGCTTACAAAAATTTCCCTCACTTAGCTCCTGGTCATGGCACATGGAGCCTTAATCAACATAGAACATGTTAATAATTAAATTGCTTGACAATTACTCAGAAAAAGGAAAAAATGAAAGTCACCCATGATGAATTATCTTCGGACACTGATGATAGAGAAAACCGAAGGTTCCCACCAAAACTTAACCTTCGGTTCTCTATGGGTTACTAATGAACATCGAGTTGATGCTTCTCATTTGGGTCAAAGGTCATGCTACTACAACCCACTTGGACCAAAGGTCACGCCTTGGGTGGCAAATGGGCGGACGGATTAAAAATATGAGTCAGGAATATGGGTTATTAAAAATATGGATATGACCCATTTTGACCTGTTTTATGGCTGGTTAAAAAGTGTCGGTTAGAAACGGGTTGGGTTGAAAACCGCTCAACTCGACGATAAAAAATTACTTAATCCGTGTGTCAAAAATGGGTAAACTCATAGATTTCAACCCATACATTGACCATGTGAGTATACATATCAACTTATATATTGACTCTGTGAGTTTACTTACCAACCCATATGGGTAAATCTCAAGTTTCAACCCATTTATTGATCCATATGGGTTTATATACCAACCCATATGGGTACATCCGTGTGTTTCAACCCATTTATTGACTCGTGTGGGTAAACATACGGGTTCAACCCATATATTGATCCATATTGGTAATCTCAGTTTATATACCAACTCATATGGTAAACCTGTGGCTTTCAACCCATTTATTGACCCATATGGGTAAATATGTGGGTTTCAACTCATATATTAATCCATGTGGGTAATCTCGTAGTCAATCTGCACACCCAACCCACCTGACCTATATTTTTCAGTTAGCAATTTCATCCACTGCCCATTTGACCCATACTCGACAAAGTTTAAAGATAAAAACCCGTCTGATCAACGGGTTACAGGTCTATTTTGTCACCCCTAATCACGCCACTATATTGTTTTGAGACAAAGCCCAACATCAAAGGGAATCTCCAATTCTGATTCTACGTATGGAAACACATTCCCCCAATCCTTTTCTCCTAGTGTTCCTCCGAAAATGTATTTTTCACCTTTACAAAGTAAAATAAATCTTTAAAGGGATTGAACAATATGAACAAAATAGTGCAATCATTTATTCAAGAGCCACATTCGTTTCATATGCCATTTCATATGGCGTATATGCAAGGAGTGAACTCCAACAACAAAACATCCGACCCAGAGGAAATGCCCGACTTAGCAATCTGCCTTACTTGTATATCAAAAGACACTTCTGCTGAACACATCTTCTTTCATTGTCAACTCGCTTATTAAGTATGGTTTGCAGCAAATATTCATAAGGAGACATACTCACATTAATAATCGTTAGCACTACTTGATCTGGACAATGAAAACATGCCATTAACAACAATTCTGATGAATCATCTATGGTTCCACTGAAATCAGTTACTCCATGGAGAAGTACATAATCTTCAGCCAATGCGAGTAGTCTTACAGTATGTGGCCCAGATTAAAGAAATTAACAATGGAAAATGCCAAGATGATAGACACTGGATTCAAGGTCAAAATGATAGACCCAACGGAACAGTGAAATATTTCGCACCAGGACTAACTCTCTTCTTCGATGTGGCCATATCAACAACAAAAGTATGCTTAGGATGACATGCCCAATAACCGTATAAAAAGTGGGTAGATGGAGAAACAAAACGCATCAAAAGAAAATACCCACCTCAACTAGTAGAGGCAATGACATTAACAAAGGCCATAAAAGGATGTACATAAAAACATCTATTCCCCACAACTATAAAGGGTGACGCATAACAAGTAATACATGTTTTTCAGTCACAAGTAGAGGATAGATCAGATCTAGGTATGCTTATAAATGATTCAAAATCATTGATACCAGATCTTGATAATCGAGTAGCAAATGGATTCCTAAAAAAGAAAGTTCAATTGCCAACCAATTAGCGCAATATAAAAAAACTAGTCCATCAGATAGAATTTCATGAAATGTAACTCCGCCCTTTGTAAACATTACTAATAGTTAATGAAAATAATTTTTTTTTCAAAAAAAAAAGAGCCACAGTCATGGGAAGAAATCATAAAGAGTTTAAGGGGACGACAGGAAATTAAAGCAGTACGAAGTATATGTTGTAATTAAAACTTTGATTGATGCAAGCGAAAAAGGTTGTAAGCAACAACTTTGCAATTAGGACGCACTTCGGGGTGGTAAAATAGACCCGTTAATCACGGGTTAATTGAGTCGTCTATCTTTAAATTTGGGTAGATGTGAGTAAAATGAGTAAGGAGTTAAATGAGTAGTAATAGGTTAAATGGTTAATTGAAAAATATGTGCCGGGTTGGGCTTGCAGGATGACCGCAAATTGACTCATATGAGTTGGTATATAAATCTACATGGGTATATGGATTGAAACCCGTAGGTTTATCCATATAGATTGATATATAAACTCATATGGGTAATATATGATTTCAAACTCATTGGTTTTACCCACATGGGTAATATATAAACTCATATGGATTCACATATGGGTTGGAACCCGCTGATTTACTGGTTTTCGACCCGTGAATTGAATGATTTTTGGCATGCGGGTTGAGCAGGATTCAACCCGACCTGTTTTAATCCGATTCACTTTTTTTATTCATAAAACCTTTTTTTTAATTACCCATATCACTCAAAGCATATTCTGCCCTCTCATTTGCCACCCTAGAAGTACCGATCACAAGTATAAGAAGATAATTCACATTGAATCAAAATGCGACATTTAAAAGAGGGGGAAAAACCGCGCACACACACACAATTTCAAAAGAGCAAAGGTAGAACCCCGCAAAGCGTCAGACTCGTATGAAACATCCAGTTCAAACTGAACAAGAGTCTCCTTCGGTGATACCCGACAGAGCTGTATACGTCTGCTCCCCGGCAGCACAAGTGATCCCGCCTACTTCCTCATTACCACCAAATTTGAAATCCTCTTTCCACAAAGTTGCGTGAACAAAAATGACCGGAAGACAGGACACTACGGTGATCAACAGATGAAGGCCAGCTTTTGTCAATATCACTGCGATCCCAGCACCGATGCTCAACATAAGCAGAACAAAGACTTTGAATACACTTCTGTAGGGATAAGGAAGTAAGGACTTCGGCACAACACGGAGGAAAAGGAGGAACAAGAACCCAATTTCTCTCATCCCAACCAAGTAAACCACAGACACTTTACGCTGTGGGATGAGGGTGATAAGCAGCACGACGTACACAAAGTGCAAGTATAACATGCCCAAGGAAACCAGGTTTTTCACAATTCTGATGCCCGCTGCTTCGGGAGTGGAAGGGAAGGTGAAAGGCCAAGTGAAACCGAGGCTGAATCCATGATCCTTTTGCAGTTCCCCGCCGTTTCGATCCATGGACGCAGAAGCTTGAGAGGTGATGGATGGTCTTTGTACTGGACCAAAACTGGTCATGCCTCTGTTATGCCTTTAGGGACAAAAATGAAGGCAGAACAAAGGGATGGGTGGTTCGGCTCTTGAAGAGAATGATGACAGTAATACATAAATAAATAGTTAAAGAGATGCTTTCAGAAGTCGTTGCGTTCGTCAGGTCAATGGCAGTGACTAAGATGGAAAGATCAGTTCTGAACTGTGACCAAGTCGTCTCCTAGAAAGAAAAATAGACAAATTTGACCAGAAGACATAGTTTGCATCACTTCTTTGACCAATTCCTTAATTACTAATTAGTAACCGAAGATCATATGATAACGGGAAAAAAAAGAGACACAAATAGGCTGGGTAACCAAGTACATAGTCAGACTTAGCAACCAGTCCATTGTTTTTGCATTATTTCATCGTTTTTAATGTTGCCATGGACGTATACCTTGGGTTCCTTCACCTGAAATTTACACACACTGAATAAACACAAAAGGCCAATACTTCAACTTAACCAAATGGAGAGTATACCTTCGCAACTTACCAGTAATACAGGAGGAAAACCGATCCGGGGCTTTACTCTAGAGAAACCCTCGACTGAAAACAGACACCGGTAACCAGGGATGTCTCCGTGCTCACTGTTTTACCCATTTAACAGAGGCCAGAGGTAGCGTTAATGGAAACATTTAATTAACGTATAAAACTCTAGCATCGCTGTCTAAAACGCATACAAGAGGAGAACTGAGGTTGACAAAAAAAAGGGACTCACTTCAAAACATATGAGAAATTTCGTTCATGCAATTTCTCCACAGGAATCCCCTCCTCTTTTGAGTATCTACAAATAGCATAATAAACCATTAACTAGTTGGGGCATTGCAGAAAACAAATAACACCCTCCCCAAGAAAAATCAAATGGGAAAGGGATGGAAGGAGGGAGGGAGAGCTCGCTTTTTTTTTTTTGAAATAATAAGTCATTGGAGTAAATAGATGAAGCACATGATACAGTAAATCCAACTCTCAACAGCACATTCCCCTCTGTTTAGTCTGTCAGAAGAGCAGAATGTTTCAGTGAAAAGAGAAGGATATTTGGATGACTGCATGGATCCTTTATGAGAGAGGACGAGGCAACAGAGCCTAAATGCTGAGACAAGTTCTCTCAAATACGGACTGCTTAAAAACACTGATTCTTCTAAAATGTTCCAGAAACAAGACACGGAATATTCAACTTCATACATCTAAATTCTCTGAAACCAGTTTAGTCCTCTTGACACCCTGTAAGAAACCGGACTATTGGTCATCAGCCTTCTGATGTATGACCTAAAGCACATGAAGCCTGGAGCTCAATAAACAAGATACCTGATGAAAAGAAAGGTCCAGGTGCTGGCACAAAATGCTACAAATTGCAAAGTATATGTCCGTGGTGAAGAATAAGTAGTCATCGGACTCCACTTTACGGTCAGAAATAAAAGAAAAGTAAGCAGAACAAAGACATACATAGAAAATAAAGATAACGATATTGTAGCTGTGAGTTTGGAGCATGGAGATTTTGCAAGTGAATTTCATAAACAAAGGTGGCTGGTAAGGTGAGGATGTGAAGGTGCCTTTTCAGCCGAGAGGTTTCCAGATGTAATTAGTTGAGGAGATCATTCTCTAACTGCGGCATCTCACAATCCAATTACATTACGAAAACAAGAAGCACCTTTGAAGACGTATTCGCCCCAGGACACCAAAGGTCAAGAGCTATAGAGGCCGACTAAATGCAGAATTTTCCAACTTAAAACTGGAAAAGGGACCTCACAAGGTTGGAGTATAAAAGTGCACCTTAGTTTCTATTCTCCCCACAATTCTCTAGACAATCATAATATGCCTATAATGAACAAGATCATCGCCAGACATATGCATCTGAACAATTATTCAAAATTTGTACCTCCAAGTTTGATGATCTTCACAAAAGCGGGAGATTCCATTCATAGCTGATAAAGTGTCAATATGAACTGAAACTTCGGCAGACTTATTGGTCAAGAGCCCTGTGAATGTCACATCAATTTTATCGTTAAATATCACAACTCAAATATGACAATATTAGTAGAGAGAAATGTAGGAGATAAAATAAAGACTTTATCAACCTAAACCAAGAATTGATTCCAAACATATTGAAACATACACAAGCACGCACATATCATACAGCAATTAGTCCATGATTTTTTTTGAAGAAACAAAGAGACAGGATAAACTAATTACCATGTAAACTGAGTTAATGACCAAGATAAATACATCATATACCATGTAAGCAGTATGACTCAGCAAAATTGTACTCGTTAAGTTCTGAACAGATTACAATTAATAGAAAAATCAACATCTCTTCACATCTTAAGCTCGTAGTTAACAAATAAGGCATACTTACTTTCAAAGGACATACATGACATAATTTGTCATCTACTTCGAAATACTTAAAAACTATTTAGGAACTGGAGCAAGCATATTCAAAGGATCCACTAGTCTCTACAGATTATGTATCAGATTATAACTTGTAAAAAGTTTCTTCAATTGGTAATAAAACTCAAATTTCCATGACATCTTAAGCAATTTGGAACTGGATTTGCAGTAAGGCCATACAGCTAGCTAGGGTAAATCTTTACATTCCAATAATTGTGGATAGTTGACTATTCAAGTTTTATGCCCAGTATCCTCCTGACCAGACAAAACCTTGAATGTTAAGAGTCTGGAGGGTTGGATTCTCAAACATCCTTGGCACTGATGAATTCATTTAAAAAAAGAAATGGAAATATACATGATGATACCCACTTTTAATCGAAATTCACATTTTGGTACCCAATTTTTGAAATTGTTCTTTAAAGGTACAACAATTTCATTTATGTCTCAAAAGGGTACCTTTCAACAAAAAATGGGTATCAATTTGGATCAAAATTGTACCATAATGAAACCACTTTAAACTAAAAAAACACCTTTTCAGGACATTAATGAAAAAATGGGTACTTTTTAAGAAATTTTTTAAAAATAGGGTATTAAACTGTGAATTTCATCATTTGGGCATTTTCTCAAAAAAGAAAAGAATGTTAAAGAGTCTTAAGACCCACTTCCAATACAATCAAATAAAGCACCTCAAAGTAAAGTTCGTTAACAGAGCAAAGCCACTAAATAGTGCTGCTAATTTGCATTATTTCATAAGTCTAATAATTGAGATGGAATACGAGGGCATCTCTAATATTCCAGAGCAAGAGAAAGACACAGCTCTTACCGGTCCTGTGTATAGTCTTCAGTGCGTAACCACTGGGATAGTTTTCATAGGATGCCATAAAAAATATGGCTGTACACCCTAGACTGCAAGAGTGGTAAAGAGTAAGGAAAACCGATTCAGAACCCATCTTATTAAAGGGGTACATGACATTTCATACCTAACTATGAACGAACCAAACATAGCAACATTAAGAAATCTCCAGAAGCTCTTCTTCCGGTTGTTATATCTGTATGACATGCAAAATAAAAAGCAGGGGCAATTGTAAAGTAAAATAATCACAAGGTAGCATGATAAAAGCATACTAGTTTACTGGGAGATGTGGTAGGATAAGAAGTGAAAAGATACCAGAGAGTTCTGGGATAAGAAACATAAAGATTTATAATAATCTTAAATTCAGCTATTGGTCTGTCATCTATGGAGAAAGAAATTTTACAGCAAGAAGCAAAAAAAACCTAATTGGTAGCAACACCAAAAACTGTTTTAGAAAAACTGTTCATGGCATCCAAGCAGTGATCTCGTCCACAGAAATAGTTATATGCAAGTTTATGATCCCAGCATCTACAACTTTGGACATGTGACAGCATTTTCTAGACTTTCCTCAAGCTCTGCTTCTGTAGATGGTGTGTTGTTGAATCTCTATCAAGCAAAATATGATCTTGTGGGACTTCTATTGGAAAGACTGTGAGATAATACTCAACTAGCTAACCAAGATTCTGTCACCTGCAAACTACTCCCTCCGTCCCATAAATATTGGCCTATTCACTTTTGGCACAATATTTTAGGAGAGGTGATGTGGCAAAGAATAATTGTGGAAAAGTAGGAATATTTTGCGAAAGCAGTGAGTCCAGTGTCAAAGTTGTTAAAGTTAAAGAGGACATTGTGTGAATTTAACTATAAATTCTTTGCCATTGTAAGTAGTTTTCAACATAGGCCATTAATTTTGGGACGGACGAAAAAGGAAAGTAGGCCAATATTTATGAGACGGAGGGAGTATAAAAGAACATTGATATGCAGGAACATGGAGATCAGTCACAAGGCAGTTTACTGTGATTGCACCCCCAAAGATTTTTTTAATAAATAAAACTACCCTCTGTAGTACTGGGAAGCAATAAACACAAATACAACCTTGAACATGATAAAGGTAAGAATATTTAAATCAATCAGAGTTTTTCGTCCAGAAAAAATAGCTAGCTTCAAACATATAAAAACATTCAAATATACCAGGGATCTGGAAAAAAAACTCATGTATAACAGTTAAGACTTGAGAGAGTAATTAGAACAAGGAAGAGCTACATACATCCTGCTAGCTGCAACTGCAGCTACCAAATTAAAGATGGGAAGGGAACTAATAATAAACCGGAGTTCCTGAAACAATTAGCACATTCACATTACTTCAGATGCCTCCTACTCCTCCGTCCTAGCCAAAGGGGCATATTTTTTGGTCAACTTTCTCAAACTATGTTTGACCATAAATCTCAATTAGTTCATAGATAACAATAACATTATGTGAGATATGATTAGATTCCATGCAACATCTATATTCTAAAGATCCATTTTTTTATACACCGTTAGTATAGGTAACTAAAGTATCGATGGTCAAACGTGGATTGAGAAAATTGACCAAAAGATAAGCCCCTTTGATTGGGACAGTAGAATTTTTATCAAATAATCACTCATCAAAGGTCAATGTATGACACCTTATGCGGAAGCTTCGAATAAATAAGAACAAATGAGAGGACGGGAAGAATGTAAAAAATTGTCCTTCTATCAAGAAAAGCCCCAAGCTGCAACAAAAAAAGACAGATAAGTTATAAGAAACAAGTAATTTTTCTTTAAAAACTTATATCGTAGGAAAATGATGCCTAATAAATGTCAACATTCTTGGGCTACCAAAAAAATTACAGAATTAAACATCATATCAAGAAGATAAACCAAGTAACGAGGTATCAGACAGACAGCAATAAACGCAAAAAACAACAGATGACTAACTTTGTATAAGCTAAAACTCACAAAAAAGAGTGGATATGCAGAAAGCAAGGAACGCGGAAGTGCTGAAGTCCAATACCAGTGAAAAGGATGTGTCTGAAGAATATAGAATTAAGGACACAAGTGTCGAAACTCAACAACATGGTATGTTTGTCATAATTATGCTGAGAGGATCTAAAGATGCAATCAGAACAACAGAATCACTAGAGAAAGTAATCATCTGGTGCAGTCACCATCTAATTTCTTTAAGGGATAAAAGAACCCAAAAGGTGAGTTTGTTTTTATAACTGTCAAAGTACAAATGACATTTAGCACAGCAGCAAGTAGGCACCTATCATATCTTTGACCCACCATGTTCCATTACAAAAGAAGTCCATAGCTCCACCAACACCACGAAAAGTTCCCATAAATTACAAATGCGTGTGTTAACTAGGCAAAAAGTGCCAATTGCTGAGTTATGATTTTCGATATTCAAATTAACTCCATGATGTAGAATACTTGGACCAGAATCAGGAACTCCACCAACAAGAAAGGGATGATAATTCAGGACATAAAATAGTGAAATAATAACATCAGAAAAATATATCAATTACAAGAAATCCAAAATTTAGAACTTCTAGCCAGAAAGGGGCTTCAAACTTCCACATCTTCTTTACATAGGTGTAGAGATATACAGCTAGAAACCTATTATTATATCTCAAATGCCCCCACGGAAAGACAATAAAATTTTCCTTTTCTCTTTCCAAATATGCTGTACCTTCAGAACTAATATGACTCACTGATGGAAAATGGAACAATATCAACTTTAATGGAAAAAGTAAATGTGAAGTCACCTGAATGCAAGAAAATAACTTAAAGAAAACTTACCAACACAAAAATAGGCATATTATAAACCCATAAAAATAAAATGATAACAAAATTATATAAAAACTTGGATCATGTTGAAGCATAAAACATGAGCTCAAGCTGTGCTTGAGAATGGCTCATTCTCCAGCTGACAAAATAATAAGCAATGTATAAGGATCAAATAAGCACTTTCATCTCAACATAAAAGATACACCCCATTCAGAACTCTTGTTCAAGACAGAGTTGAACCAGAAAACTTCAAGTTCAGGCCACAACAACCTCCTCCACATGATTGAATCAACCAGTAAAGTAAGACCTGCAATACAAACTTTACATTAATGGATACACTAAAGGCAATAACATTATAGACGAGTACCACATCACAATTAATATCAATCTCCTGTTAGATACAGAAACAGAAATTTATTATCCAGCTCATCACATACCAATGCACAACAATGTAGTAGCCAGGCATGTCTTAACTGCCTTCCAAAATGAAATCGATTTTGACTGCATTTACCAATAACATCATTACATACTGATAGCACAGTAAAGCTCATTTGTTAGATAAATACCTACATAAAGCAAACTGAAGCATCAAAAAGCCAGAACATTTTCCCCTTAACATAAAAGCTGCTCAAACAATAATAATTGCTCGATCGCAGATTCAAAACTCCATACTCATAAATTTGATCCCCACGTGTCACGGGTCACCTTAGTCCAACCCGGCCCCGTAACACCACAGTGTGTCAAGTGATACATTGGAGTTTCTTGTTTGATCTCACGTAGAAAATATATGGAGCTTCAAATATACCTCGCCAGTGGTTAAGAAGAACTACTCCCTCCATGCCAAAAAAAGGAGTCTCATTTGAAATACTTACATAGGCCTACAAATTGGACTCTCTTATTTGGGGATAGACAGATGTTTCTTTTTGCATTTGTTACTCCTTTAAGTATGAAAATATACTAACTTCTAAGACATAGATGTTGGCCCATAGGCGACTGACGAGTTATCATTTACATCTTAGTAGTATAAAAGGATAAAGTCTCAGGAAAGGTAGGTCACTGTAGTTTTTAACTTTAAAACTGTATTTTTTAAATTTAAATAAGTTAAAGCATGTAATAAGGTACGTTTGAATGTGAAAATATAGAAAATATTATACAACGCAATATTTAGCTTAAAAAGTACTTTATTTAAATTTAAAAGTTCAGTGTTCATTTTAACAAATGGAGTGTATAAGTTACAGTGAACTGTCCATAACTGACAGGCAACCTGGAGACCTACTCATCTAAAATTTATCTAACTTAAAACAACGCTGAAGATACTGGAAAGGCATAGTGGTTACCAGTAATAGCTCCAGCCCTAGAGGAGAAATCAGTAACAGCATATCACATCTGACGATTATTGTAGCAAATATCTGATCATAAGAAAATAAATGACCATAACATATACATGCAGGGACAACTCTGCTTCTTAGAAAATTGGAATGAATAAACCAAATTCACGTTCTATCAAGATGGAAACTTAAAACTTTCACAGGCTTGAGATATTAAGAACAAACATATGGATTGCTCTTTGCTTCAACAGAAAGACCAAAAAAACAGAGAAAATCAGGTTTCCATTTTCTTGACTGAAATCAAAATCTAACAAAAGATGCCTTCAACTGATGGATTCTTTTAGTAGGACAAGCAGTTTATTTTAGCTCATACTAAATAAAATTTCTTCCAGTTTGTTTCTTTATATTTTCAACATCGATGTGATAAAACAAAAGGAAAAAAGAAAAAAAAAACAGCACCCCCATTTCATGAGCAAAGAAAATCTTATTGGTGTTGAGCTATTTCACATATATCCTCATGTGTTCCCATATGCAGAGTGATTTAGGTAATATATCCATTTTAAATTAGTTGTCAATAAACAAATAGGTCTTATATCAGTCTTGTCAATGCTGTATGTAGACCCGGAAAATATGAACAAACAATTCTCAACTAGAACCTAGTAAACTACCAAAGGACTATAATTATTTTAAACAGAAAAAGTACTTACCAGGCATCTTAATGTGGCATAAGAGCTCCCTCTCAACCAAAATCCATATGCCAAATTAACTACACAAAAATTATGTTAGCTCACTACTTTTGTACTGTAATTCAGCATAGGAACAACTATACCTATACAATTCAATTAATGTTGGTTTGGTTAAAAAGGACTTGAAAGCGACTAAAGTCAAATTAGTTAGTTAAGCATGGAAATTTCAGGTATATCCGTATATGAAGCACATGGAAAAAAATGTATACATGTAACAGTAGCAGTAGTAGGAGTAGGAGTAGTAGTAGTAGTATTAGTAGTTACCTAAACCAAAAGCAAGAACATTAGGAAGAGGGCGTGTACAGTAAAACAGCATGTGAAACTGGATTGCTGTTAATATTACAAAAAAAGCTTCAACCTGATGGCCAAA
>JAULKM010000008.1:7967929-7978791 GCA_032355605.1 Rubia tinctorum
TATGAACCGGGTTATAAAATTTATAACTACTGCACGTTGCATAATAAAACTTTAATATTGCAACAAAGACCTTTTACCTTTTATTATTTTAATTAAATCCCATCTTTCTATAAGTCTATGGAAAGACCGTCTTTCCCAAGATTTTGCCTAAAACTAATACTACAATTAAAAAAATATGTGAGAAATTAGATATGTGGAGTGAGAGACCAATTATATTTTAACACGTATCAAATGAATTAATAAAAATAATGAAAAATGCAGAAAACTAACTTCTAACCCCACTCAATTGACACATGTCCAAACATAATCGGTCCCTCACCTCCACCTATCCAATTCCCTCACATAAATTTTTTGCTGAACATAAAAAAATAAACTTTATCTTGAAAGACATTGTATTGGATCCGTATCTTGAAAGACGGTCTTTCCATCTATTACGAGTTATGTATACATCAAGGTTTAACTGCAAATAGAATAAATGAAGATAAAGTTTTCGAGTAGCATTAATCGGGTCATAAAATTATAACCAATGCATGTTGCATAATAAATTTTTAATGTTACAACTAAAATCTCTTAATTTTTCTATTATTCTAATTAAACTCATCTTTCCATAAACATATGAAAAAACGGTTTTTCTCCAGATTTGTCTAACTTATTTCTTATTTTTGTATGAATGGGAATATTAGATGGGTTTCTGATACTAAAGGTAGTAGCATCCTCCATTTTACAAAAAAAAAAGAAGTCATATCCCTAAAAAACATGACCTACAGGCTACAGGAAACTTACCTAGGGATTCTGCTACAGAAATCTACTGAAGTTTAACCATATTCAATTATTCATCAGATTCATTTTTTATTTTTAACATACGGAGCACCATTATTCCATATTCCAAATGTAACACGTCAACCGCATTTACTAAGAAGATCTAAAGGATAACAAAAGGAAGGGCGACTAAATTCTACTGTGACCAAAAAATTGGTCAAGTACGTGCGTTAAATGACAGGGGGAGTGATTAATGCATACAACATGAACAAATTATGCAATTCTCACGAGCAATGAACATTGATAATCTTAATTAATGTGACGAAACTTCCCCTTTGGACTACACCTTAAATTGTCAGTTCCAGTTTTCAGTACATTCTCGACCTAATCAAAGCATATTTGTGTACTCCATACAATAGAGACCAATAAATTTGTAGCGATAAAATCATACTGTATGGAACATCACATTCATTCATTCGTTGGTTAAATTTAAATACTCACTCAGTCCCAGACTGAACTACGCACTCATTAGACAGTATATTATTGCGTAGTTTAGTCTGAAACGAAGGAAGTAGGGCATTTGGCATCACTAAGCAACAGTAAATTCTGAATAATATGCATGGCACTTTATTCATGAAGGGAACATTTGCTACTCCACTCCAACTAAGGAGAAATTTTGACAGTCATTAGTAAGTAATACGAGATAACATACATAACTCTTCAAAGTGGTATATAAATTTGAGTCCGAAAATAAAATTGGCACTACAGAATTATATTAGTCCAGAAAACTGAGTTTCAATTTTTGGCTATAAAATGGTTGCACAACCGCTCCAAACAAGCAATACATCATTAATCTATAAACTCATTTCAAGATCAGGAAAATATGAAAACCCAAATGATCCAGAACTTCTGTACCAAATTAAACAGAGAATATGGAACCCAGATTTAAAAGACAAGTAGTGTAAAAACTGTCAGAAAGACTTTGTAAGAGGCAAGGACAAACATGGAGGGCACAGTGTCCTATCAACATTCTCCTCCACTTCCAGTAGAGATAGCAATGATCATACTCCCATATGCACACAAAGTTACAAACAAATTTCCTCTTCTCCACACATATAGGATCAAAACCAAAAAAAAATTATTAAAAAAAAACTACAAACCAAGTAGTGGAAATGTAAGCCGGATGTTCACAAAATGTGGATACAACTGATGCACCGAAATTTTTTTTCTAGAAAATGGTACCTGGGATGAAGGCTGTTCTTGACAACTTTTTGGCCATATTTCCTCCATTTATAGCCATCATCGAGAACATCCACATCGCTCCTCGTCTGAAAGCAGAATCTGGGCTCCCTCAGCTTTCGTCTCACCTTCACCTTACCTTTATCCGAGCTAGAAGAATTCCTCCACCTGCCATACATTTTCCCATAAAATAAAATGTTCAAAATAGCAAAATAAAAATAAAAAATTCTTCACCATCTATGAATAGCCTAGCTCTAGGCTCACATCCAAGATCAAAGAAACAAGAAGAAGAAGCCGAAAACACAGTAATGATCACTACTTCTGACAGATGATAAGGCCGAGAATGTGGCCGGAGTTGTCATTTTCTTTATTCTGTTATGTGCACCTAGTCACAAGGGGTTTTGTGCAGAAAAGAAAGTGGAATATATATATATATATATGGGGACGTGGTCTTCTGCACAGCGCAACAATCATTTGTATTATTGGAAGTTGAAACTCATCAGGTTTTTGGGATTCAATCTCTTCACCATATATGGCAAGATCTTCATAGCTTCTGATGAAAAGTGATATCAAGATAATTTCTTTAGGTTGCGCAAAGTAAGCATGCTTTTACGATTCCCGGAAAAAGAAGGAAAAAAAGGTAAACCCCTTTTTCTTTGGATCTATACCATGTATTTCAAGGTAAGAAATCCCCTCCCTCCCCCCCAAAAATGTCTGATATTTTAATTCTGTTCTAATATTATGAAACACAAAATCTTACCATGAGTTGCTCCCATCGTTCGCATTATTACCAGTGCAACTTTGTTCATGAACAACCTTGGGATCCAAAGCGCCAACCTAAAATGGCAAGAAGAACATCAAGAACTGAGGAAGACAGTATTCAGCCATGTTAATTTCCAGATCTTAACAAACAGTAACAATGAATCCAAATGGGTTTTCAAAGAAAAATAATTCCAAATAAATATATTGACTGAACCTGGAGGTCGGTGGTGTTCCATGAGGGCCTATCGAAGTTGGAGATGATTTCATTATGAGCGAGACCTAAAGAGCCATTGGCGGCGGCGGCGGCGCTAGTAACAGGAGGAGGGCGGTGGCTGCAGTCGGTGGCGCCGCCGTGATCAAGAGGCTGCAGAGACATGTGGCAAGACTGCGCCGAAGAAGAAGAGGGAGGAGCGCCCAAGAAGCTCAAGAGCTGGTGGCTCTCATGGTCGACTTCTTCGAACTGTACCACATGAAACCCCATCTCGTGGGGAGCGGAGAAAGGAGGGAGGTGAAAAGAGGTGTGATTAGGCATCCCAGAAGAAGAAGACCTTTCTGCTTCCATTAATATTTGAGAGAAGGAGGTGCTGGGTAATGGAGGGAGCACTAGGGGGAAAGCAGATATATTATTTATTTGGAAATCTGATGAAATTGATGATGATCTTGTTGTTGTTGTTGTTGTTGCTGCTGCTAGTGGAGGATTTGTTGTTGCATGTTTGTCGTACAAACGTGTGGGGTTTGAGTGTGTGTGTCTGGGCTTTTACAAGTTCTTGTTCATCAAAGAAAGGAAAGTAGTAGAAACTTGAAAGAGTTAGGGGGGTTGTGGTTGGGGATGGTGGTTTTGTAGTTCAGTGACAGTAACAGTACTTTTCTTTTTCTTTGGACCACAGGTAAACGCTGGAGGAAGGGGAGAATAATGGAATAGTAATATTTCAGCTTATAATTACTTTCACTTTTTAGAGTATGTGATAAAATGATTTACTTTTAGGTTGAAATTGTATTGTTCGTAAAACTCTTCAAAACGAAGAAATACTAAAATAACCCTAACTTTATGATGTATGTGTCAATATAACGCCGAACACCATTGATCTCAAATTTTAACGGGATATTTGGCCGGAATTTAAGAAAATGATAATTTTACCCCTAAATTAGAAGGGGTAAAACGAGAATTCAGCTTATGGTGGGCAAGAATGTTTTCGTCATTTCAGGCATGGTCAATGCCGCAATGGTGACAAAAGGTTATAACTGCCTATTTTGTCATAAAGTTATGGTTATTTTGACATTTTCTCGTTTTGTAGGATTATATTACACTTTCAACCTAAACATAGGGTTATAAGTCTAAAAATCCCTACATTTTACTATTTAGCATTTTTAATAATATTTTTTTTCAAAGTTATATGATTCTCGTTGTAATAAAATATAAATAAATATGAAACTACCCCATTAGTTAAATCCATTATAAAATCATCACGTTTAACAGTTAGTCGGTTTAAAATAAAAAATTTAAAGATATACAATATAAAAAGTATATATATGAGAAACTCTCTTGTAAGACCGCCTAAAAATTAGACTAATCATGAAAAATGTCATTAAAATATCTTAGAGTCAAATTATAGTTATTTATACAATAGCGGAAGAATATCCATTAACGGCACCATTAGACGGCGGTTCCGTAAAAAATACTAGAACCGCCTTCTAATGTAGGCTCAAACTTTGAACATGTATTTAAGTACTCGGGTTGACAATAGATGGCTCCGAAACTCCATTAGATAGTGGTTGAAGCAAAATCTTTGTCTAACGTAGTATGCTTAACGATGATTGGGCTTGGACTACCGTTGGAACGGTTGAACTGCCATCCAAGAAACCCTACAAAAATATGCCCTAAAAGCTACTATTTTAAGGCATTTCCGAAGGTACTTTCAAAAGTGGAAGTGCCTTCGGAATTTCACTTAATATGTCAGTATCTATTTCGAAAATGCCTTTGAACTGCACATACACAAAAAAATGGCGATTGAACCGCCGTCTAAGAGACCCTATAAAAATATGCACTAAAAGCTACTATTTTAGGGCACTTTTGAGACATTTACGGAAGATGTTTCGAATTTGGAATTAGTTTCCAGAGTGCACTAAAGTAAGAAACCCTAAAAAACATTCCACCTTTACAATGGAGTGCAACCGTTTTTCCTTTTATTCTTCCATCTTTTCTTCATTCTTCTATCTTTCCTTTCATTCTTTCATCTTTGCTTTCATTCTTCCATTCCTCCTCCTCTTTCTTTATTCCTTCTTCTCCCCCTCCTTTTACAAGTATTACTTTAGTTGATGTTGCATTAGATCTAACACAAAACTTTTCAAAATTTAGGTAACACTTTTCAAGAATTAGATAACACTTTTCAAAGGTTTAATTAATACTCTATAAGTTTTTGCACTACTACAAATTAGAGCTATCGTAACACTTTCCTTGCAACACTTATTTAAAATGTTACAATAGCTTATAAAGTGTTATTTAAACCATTGAAAAGTATTACATAAATATTGAAAAGTGTTACCTAAATTTAAAAAGTGTTACGTTAGATCTAATGCAACATCACCTAAGATAATACTTATAAAAGTGTTACAATAGGTTCAAAGTTTCACAATAGCACCTAAAGTAACAATTTTCCAAGTATTATCTTAGATGATGTTGTATTAGATCAAACGTAACACTTTTAAAATTTTAGTTAATACTTTCAATATTTATGTAGCACTTTTCAAATGTTTAAGTAGCACTTTTTAAACTATTGTAACATTTTTAATAAGTGTTTCAAGGAAAGTGTTACATTAGCCTTATTTTGTAGTAGTGTTGTAACATTTCAATAAGTGTTGCAAGAAAAGTGTTACAATAACTCTTATTTGTAGTATTCGTTTGAATGGTTATTATTGTGGGTTTCATTGTAGGTGAGTTTGATATGAGTGTAAGGGATGAGAATGACCGTGGTCGTATTGTGTTGAAGATGAATGTCGCGATCTGTGTTCATATGATATCATGATATGGTTTCTTCTTCATTTTGAGTTTCTTAATGATAAATCCACCTACCAATTTTGATGTATGTTATTGTTCAAGGTGGACTAGTGATTGTTTCAATGTTTATTATGGGTTTGATTGTAGGAGAGTTTGATATGAATGTAAGAGATGAAGATGAATGTCGATCTGTCACCATATAGTAGATCTGCATTTTCTGGTTTCAACAGAACCAGAAAGGCCAATTTTTTTATGAACTTCCGAAGCCAGTTTCAAAATCGGAAGTGATTTCGGAATTAATTTCTGATGTCGGAACAATGAACAGTGTCAGAAGCACCGTGGAAGGCAACAATCAATGGTGAACTGCCGTCTAATGACCAAACACTTGCGCGGCGGTGTCAGGGATCACACGAGGTTTGAAACCACAGTCTAAATCCCCTTTTCATCGCCATTAATGTCATTGTTTTGCACTAATAATTTTAAAAAATCATAATCCTAAAAACCTTGTTGCAATAAATAGAAACATATGTCAAATCGCCTCATTAGTTATATTAATTATAAAATGATCTCATCTGATGGTTAGATTGTATAAATAATATTATGCCGTTCACCCTTCCTCTGCTCTCTCAAAAAACCCTAATTTTCTCTTCAATCTTCTTTCCCCATCTTCCTATCATGGGGAGATGGGGAAACATTATTTTTTTCAATTGATATTTTTTGAGTCTTTAATTATGTTATTTAATTAGTATGATTTTTCCCCATACTTTAGTATTATTTTTCAACCCAATAGATTAGACTGTTATGTACATCATGATCACTCAATTTAGTTATTCGCGTTAATGTTTAGTTCTCGATCGGGATGTACAGATCGTGTTTTTATAATTTTGTTCATGTTTTTGTATTCAAAATGAAAATCGTGGATTAATCTAATTATATCGATACAGTATTCATATATATATATATAAGTGCATTATGGTTACATTCATAACAATGTATGATTTTTTAATTCTGGAAAATTTATTTGCATTATAAAGTTAACTATTTTTTATAATATTTAATTATTCACAACTGTACTATCACGAACTCTTGTTTTATAATCGTTTTTAATATAATCATTTATATGTGTTGAAAAAACGTTCAACAACGATTAGAATAAGTGAAATTGACATCCAACTCAACTAACCTCACCTCTAACAATAACTAATATATTGCAAAGATATCTAAACTAGAGTATCATATGTACTAGTGGGATTAGAAATTCAATAGAAACTGCATATTGTCATCGGGATATTAACTCGCTTCCGGCGAAAACTATGACCATTTGGCAGAGATGAGTGTATCAGACATCAATCTCTTCGCCAAACATATATCTTTAAGAACTGCGACACCATTTGATCCAAAACAAGATCTATGTTGTTCAAGATGTAAAAATATTGAAAAACACAAATCTGGCAACATCCATGGAAAAAATGTATTCAATTTTCACAAAATCTTAACTGTAATCAAATTGATACAGTTAAATTAATCATGTGTTCGATATAGTTAGTCGATAAAGTATTGGTTAAGATAGTATCGTACGGATATCAAAGATTAACATGTAATATAATGAAATTTAATTAGAGACATTTCAAATCTAATTTATAGAAAGTTTGGAGAATGAGGAGGGATATAGGTGCAAATCTCATTTACTGAGGGTATTGGGTATAAATAATTGGAGAATTAATGATTCTGAGTCATAAGAATCGCGCAGGTCAAGAATTCGGGTGGGAGAAATTCTCGCATCAATTTTTTAACGTATAACTTGCAATTGTATTATTCATTTAGTTAAAATTAAATATTCTAAGTTATAAAATTCTATTAATATATAAGTAATGATATTATCAGCACGGTGGTAGTTTCATCTATGTTTTTTTAGAATATTATTTTTTAAATTTTAGTTGTAAATAATTAGTGATATTAATGGTCGAATACTTTTTTAATAATTGTCAAACGTCAAAGTGTGCAGTTTATACTAGGACAGAGGGAGTACCAGATTTTATGTTTAATAAAATCTTGTGACGTTATACCAGTTTAAATTTTGATCTTTTAATGTAAATCTTGTGATTATATGTTAAAGTTTTCACACTTTACTTATTTTTACACTACTTTGTGATATTTTACATATTAATTTAAAATTTATACTTTCATTTTAATTTATGTGTTATTTTTTCAACTTGTCGTTTTAAAAGTTGATATTGATGTTTCTTTTTATTTACTAGTAGATTTTTTTATTTAATGTATGTTTTGATATTTTAAATTATTTTGTTAAAATTTTAATATTGATGATTTATATTTTTGATATTGGTGTTACATTTTTATGTGATACTTGATGTTTTAAAATTAATGTGTATTTAAGTATTTTATTCTTTGTGTATCTAGTGTATTGATTTGGTCTTTATCAATTCTAATTTGATATGCATTATGGTTTTTTATTGATTTATAACTATTTTAATTTAATGTGTATTTATAGTATTATTATTTGATGTTTAACTATTTTAATGTCTAGTATTTTTAATGTTTATATTTGATTTATAAAAAAAATTGATCATTACTGTTATTTTTATATTTGATGTTTAATTATTTTTATTTGAAGTTTGATTTTTTAATCATTTTTGTATGATTTTCAATTTATTTAATTTGATGTTTTATATTTTATATTTGATGTTTATTGATTTTAATTTGATATTGGATTTTTTAGTAATTTGTTACGGTTTGAATTAATTTAATTTAATTAATTAATTTTTTTATTTTTTTTATATTTAATGTTTTTTTAATTATTGTGATTTGATGTTTGAATTTTTTAGCCCTTTTAAAGATTTTTTAATAATTTTTTGTTATGTTTTTATGTTTAATGTGTAATTATTTTATTATGATGTTGGATTTTTTTAAAACATTTTGCATGTTTTTCAATTATTTAATTTGATGTATTATGTTTTATACTCCCTCCGTCCCACTTTAAATTGCTTATTTTCCTTTTTGGTCCGTCCCATTCTAAATTGCTTATTTCAAATCTTTCCTAATATAGAAAAAAATTGATAGATACAAGTACAATTTTGACCCTTTAAGTTTATTAAATTTCAACAAACCCAATGACTTTACTTGCACTTTTAACATGTTTAATTTTGTAAAAACAACACATTAAACTAACAGAATAAACTAAGCTACTAAATATGAGTATTTATCTAACAATTCAAACTTAATGTTGTACCTAACACTCCACCAACATCAGACTTCAATTTCGTCTTTGAACCATTTGCATTTACTCCGTTTTGTTCTTATCAACTTTTTTTCCAAGCCCACTCCAGAACTTCCCCTTTCCTCTTCGAACTGAAAAACCTAAAACCCCTAGTTGAATATCCCTCCCCCTCGTCTCTCCCATGTCGGACGGAAACCTAGGCTACAAACCTGGCCGGAGTCTCCATTTCTTCACCCGCACAGTGGCAGCCCTTCAAACCCCCGATGAGCTAAGATTTGATTCTCAATTTTTGGGACCTGAGGCGGGTGAGGGCGGTCTATTCACTGATTCGCATCCCATCGAGGATTGGGGTGGCTTCTCCGACGAACTGGCCATGAACATTGGTTGTGTGCCCGATTCAGAGGCTCCCACAGTAGATCGTGACCTGGGCCAAGTTTTTTGAGCTTTCCTCCGCAGCTCTCTTCTGGCCTGGGCTTTCGGTGACGGCGATGGAAAACATGAGAGACCCAGGGCTTCTCGGGAATGTCATGGCGGCGATGTGGTGTTCGCGGAAGTGCAGGGTCTCCGTCAGACTGAGTCGACCTCCGATGTAGCTGCCGGAAAACAGATGAACACTCCGGGAAGTGCAATGGGTACCTGCTCCGATAAAGGGGAGGGACCGGAGGCTTCTCTGATTGTATGTCCCATCGGCGGTGGCGAAGTGGGGTCCCCCGTAGCACAGTGTCTCGGCCGGATCGATTCTGCCTGTGTGGCAGAAGAAGGGTTCTCCGGTATGGAGGCAATACACCAGAAGAAGTGTTCTCCGGCATCAGTTTCAGAGCTTCTCTAGCGCCTCTGGTCGACGTCCTCAGTGGTGGCGCCGGTGGGCACCAGCCGTCAGCCACCCCCAGGTCGGGCAGCCGATGCTTGGGCAGAGTTCGAGCAGAGTCCCTCTTTTAGGGCACTCCGGCAGTGGGTTTTTGAGCTAGGGAATCGGTCTTTCCTTCCGCCAAAGAAACGGTGTGTATTCAGCCCATTTTAATTATCTTTACTGCATTTTGCATCATATAAGAATGAGCTCAGGCTTCTGAAAATGGAGCCTGCAGTTCCAAAATTTTAACTGGCATAACGGTGGGCAATTGTGTGTGTAAATGAAATTTTCTGAATTTTCAGAATATGTTGCTGTTTGTTTGGGTTCATGAAATTTTCAGGGTTTTCCAAAAAACAGTATGTTGTTGATGTGTGGTAATTTAAAATTTCAAAATTTTAGAGTTTTTCCCTTATAACTAATTCCTGGTTTTCATGTTCAGGTTCAAGGCAGTGGGCAACTGGGGGCTTTAAGCCCCCATTTAACGGCTGACTGGACCGTATTTTGGAGGTTCAGTATTTTGTTTTCAAACAAGTTCCATCTATTCCATTTTCAGGGATTGCCATGTTAGAGTTTGTTAGCTTACTTATGTGTGCTACAATGTTGTTGTGCCTGAGTATGTTAGCTCAGTTGCTTGTGTTAAATTGTGGTTGTGCTTGAGTATGTTAGCTCAGTATGTGTTATTACAATATCTGCTTTGATTATATGGATTATGTGAGTTGTCTCGGGTTGCTAGAAAGATGGTACCCTGGCCGCTTTGTAATCTCATTCATGAATTTGCTGTTATATAGCTTTGGGACCCTAAACAAAACAATGTTTCTGTTCTGGTTCTAGGTTGAGGTTGAGCATTGATGTTTCTTAAGGGCTGCTCTATGTTTATCGATGAGTGTTTGCTGAGTGTTTCATGTGATATGCAACCATGGGTAGCTGAACCTGTATGATGACATGTTTAAATTCATTGGACTCTAAGTTTGTCGCCACTACCTGTAATTTGACACTTAAATAAAACATCAATTATATAAAAC
>JAULKM010000008.1:7978891-8001652 GCA_032355605.1 Rubia tinctorum
GTAACCGATTTTATAGTACTCGCTACGTAGAATCCAAAAATGTCATCCACCGGACCCAATTCATTTCGGGTACTACTAAAAAATGAGCCCAAAAGTTGACGAAATCAACATAATTTTCCAACACTCTCAAGTATCTGAATGGTAGTTCTTCCTCTTCAAAACCTGTAATACTTTGTATGCCTTTCTTTTGATTCTCTTTGACTCCATCATAGTGAAATTTACATTTAGTTTGATATACCCTGAGTCCTGTAGAGCTAGTAAACTTATGAAAAGTCTTCACTAATAGTTCCCCGCTTTGAAAACAGCAGTAGATAATCTACAAACCTCAAATTCACTAGCTTTAATCATCCACATTTAGCATGAAACTTAAAGTCAGGTTCCCCACATAAAGCCTACAAAAACCTGTGCGTATATTCCATCCCTAGTACAATATATGCATATATGCATGAACTCTTTTGAGTATTCTTGAAACAATTCCACATTCCCAATAACGTTGGCTATTCTAGAGTATAATGTATCTTCTATGTACTTGTTTGACCAAGTTAATGATGATTTAATAAATTATTAACCTTATGTTTTAATTAATAGTGAAACAAAGGTGGTCCATATAATCTCAAATTAAATATTACCAGCAGAGTACATGCCACATTAGGCGGTGAAGTCTTGTCCTCCACCTTCAGTCACCCCCTCCTCCACTTCCTCCACCTTCGAACGTCCCCGCTACCGTCTCCTCAACCCCGCATCCTCCCCCTCTCCCCAACCTTATCGCCACCACATCGTGAAGCTTTGCACCTCCGTCATCGCCTTTGTGAAGATTTCTGCCACCGCCTCCCTCGCTCTCTGCTGTCGTGAAGCTCCGCGCCTTCGTCGCACTCTAGCGCCTCTTTAATCGCCTCTATTGCGCTCTCGTCTCTCCACTCCGGCATCACTTTAATCGCTTTTGTATCGCTCTCACCTCTGCACTCCGGCGCCACTTTGTATTAGGGTTTGGTATTATATTTTTTTATGTAAAGTCTTTAGATGATTTAAGGTTTGGTTTTTTTAAAACTTCAAGACTGGTGATTTGGGCATTCTCTGTTAGTTCCCTTGTTTCTCTGTTGACGATTTGAGTATAAGAGAGATGTTCTTTTTGCTGCAAGGCTGCCGGAAACCTCTCGATTTCCAGAAGTTTTTTTTAGAACTTGGGATATAGATTATGAATTCAGAATTGAATTCGGATCCTGATTAAAGGCAGTTGATCGCAGAAGATCAAAGGCAAAGCCAGAGTAGGCACTGAGATGTATCGTCTGTGGTTTAATAAAACCGCCTACAATGACCCCTCTCTCCACTTGTGGCATAACCTCTCATTATATACTGCGGTGGAACATTAGCAATGGATGGGGACATGGCGAAGTTGGCTCGGAGAATGCCGAACCCGGACCAAGGTTTTGACCAACATGGTTGCTTTGAGAAATAATGTGATTTGATATTTTAATTATTTTTTTGCAATGAGATACCTATAATCATAAAAAATAATATATAATGAATCTCAATATATAAATAGATATGATCCAACATTAAAATTATAAAAATAAGATTTTTTATGATTGCTTTAAATGTTAGTCTGTCTAACTGAGACTTTCTCATCTATGATATATGGATAGTTAACATTTTGTTTGAACCATAAGATACCATGAATGTGCATCGTACACATGTAGAATGTTCATTTCAATCCTATTATTTGTGCATTATTATATTTATATAGTAATCACAATGAAATTATATAATGCACAATCTCACATAAGAGAATTCACACCCTTAAAATTTAAAATGCACATATATCTCTGGGGATATGGTGTTCATGATACCCCATGGATATCATACAAATGCATTTTTCAGCATGAGAAAGTTTCAAGAAAGACGGCATTTCCATAAACTTATGCACAGTCAATAGGGGTTTTTACCTTAAATGTTGTAATTTTTGTATAAAATTTTAATATTATATTTTAGAAGTTAAAACAAGTAATAATGTGTATTTGAATGTGAAAATATAAAAATATATAATATGAAAAATATTTTAAAAATTTCTAAATTTACTACTCTTTTCGTCTCTCTGTCTGTGTCTTACTTCCTCTATTTTCACTATTCAAGTATGATTTTGAAATTTTAATATCTTAAATTATGTATAATAATAAATTATAAAAAATAAATATTCTTAAAATATGTGTTACGATGAATGTAACCATATATCACACAAAAAATTCATATTTATTTATTTTAAATTTTTTTACAATCCAAAGAACATCAACAAATTGATGATGAATAGTGAGGTGAGGCACATATAAAGGGACGGGGGAGTACGCAATTTAACAAATGCAGTATATAAGGTAAAAAATAAGTGACTTGTCCATAAGTTTATGGACAAGCCGTCTGTCGAGTGACCCGACTCTTTCATCATTATCATGACCAAAACAATTGTCATGGTGCACTACCCACGTGTAACATATGGACAAGGCGTCTGTTAAGAGACTCACTCTTTCATAATTATGATGACCACAACAATTGTCACATAGCACTACCCACGTGATAAAATGTTACAGTGCATTTTTGCACAAAGATAGGTGAGTTTTGTAACATTCCAGTTAAAGTATTAAAAAAAATGGTTGAAAAAGAGGGTGGCTGTGTGTTGAAGCAAAGAGAAAACATAGGAGGGGGAAGATTCACACAAAGAATGAGTGCTAGGGTCCATCAAAGCTTCCATCCATATTGTCCAAATGTCAAATGAAATTTGAAAGTGATGGAAAAAGGAAGAAAATAAGAATGATTTTTCATAAAATGATAATATCCAGCCAAATCTAATTACTCCAATATTTGATGCAAAATGTGTCTACTCGGACCACCCTGCCCTGCAAAAGGAGAGAAAACTATCATCACTCCCACATTTCATTTGCCATCTTTCTAGGCCTTCCACTCAATTAAACATTACTACATATATCATCTCAATCAACTTGTTGTCTACTGACCCCCCTTTCCCCCTCCATGAAAAGACCCCCTCAACCTCAACATCAATCCTTCAAATTAGGCAATAACAACAAATCTACTCCTTAATTTTCTAAAGAGTGTTTAAAAATATATATTTTTACTGACAGTATCTCAGTTTCAGTGGTAAAATTTAAGTCGTTTTCAACTTCCAATTTTGGTTTAAGTATTTTCCTTCAATTTTTACTAAATATATTTTTGAAAAAAGTGTTTATACAACACCCAGTTATTTAAAAAAGTACAAATATAACTCCTATTTTTTAAAGTGTACAATAACCCTGGGTTGGTATGAATTTTTGGTCAATACTTGTGTTCGACGGTTTTATTTGAGAAGACCAAAATGTCCTTATAATTAAAAAATATATAAATTTTGAAATGTCCGATATACCCACGATCATTCCCTCCCTATTTATCATCATTTTCTTCTTATTCCTTTTCTATTTCAACCCCAATTTTCTTCTTCTTCTTAGGGTCCATCTCCGCCTCCTTGTTGCCTTCACCGCTTCTTCTTCTACATATTTGTACCACCATCTCGTCTTCTGAGCCACCACCAGCTCACGCCTAGACTCCACACTGGAGAACGACTTATGCCGGAAAGATCTCGGCCCGTCAAACTCGTTTTTGTCCGGACAGATAGTGAAAGATGGCTTATTCTCTTTCGATTCTCCCACTACCCTTGCAAGTTAGTCCTACAAGCATATGGATGTCAAACATTATTCAGTTGATGATCCATAAGAACTTGGGAAGCATCCTTACAATCTTCCATTTCATTTTCAATAACATCAACAACATGGAAAAGTTCGTTCACATTAATAGGGTTCTTAGTTTCACATATGTTATACCCCACCTTATCTCCTTAAAACTCTAAAGTGAAGGAAGCACCATGCAGGTTAATTTTTGTTCTAGCCATTTAAAAAATGGCTTCCCTAGCAAAATAGAGTGTGCATCTTCATCATGCGATATGATGGAAATGCCAAGACTACTACCGCCATAGTTGAACACATTCCACTACTGGATCAGACATTTAAAGGTTATGTTCGAGATCCTCTAAATCACATGGCAGGTCCTATAACTATGGCAAGAACGAAACTTAGAGATGGTGCTTTTAAATGCTTTGATGGATCGCCTTCATGATGAAGAATTAATGAAGAAATCAACATCGACAAGTTCTTGGATTAATTGTTCAAGAGTGTCGAGGAAATGATGACATCGTGAAGAACACTATACTCTTTTTTCCCACCAGATTTTTATTGAGGTAGTGTGATCGTTGTAAACTATTGTAAAATTATTTCATTTTGGATTTTAGATTTTAAGTTCGGCCATGTGGGTTTTGAAGAGCTTCATTTCGAAATCTGGTCCATTAGGGTTTAGAATATTCAGTTTTATTCGGATTAGAATTAGATTTGGTAAGATTAGATATGAAATATTCATTCAAGAACACTTCTTGATGAATTCGGCCATAAGATCATTTATTTTAGGTATTCTAGTTAGATATGATTTTAGTTTCTTCAAGGTGCAATAATTCTATTCAGCATCTACCAAATCCCGTTCTGATTAGAACTAGGGTTTGGCCGATGTAAACCCTATAAATAGGAGAGGTTGGCTGAGTTTTTACAAACACTATTTTCAATAAAAAAATCATATTTTCGAGTTTATACTCTTTGATTGCGAGCATTTTTCATTGTTGCTTAATCACGCGGGTTAATTAATTATCAATACTCTTTGTGAACTAATCTTATGGGATAGTTAGTGAACTAAGAACCCTTTATTTGTAAGCCTTTGAGCTAGTTAGCAATGAAAATTTTGAGTTGAGCATCAATCCTGATGACTAGTTGTTGATCAATTTGTGCGATCAAGTGAGGGTTTGTAGATCCCTTCATTCGATCAAAGATTTTAATTCCGCAATCCGATTCTTTGCAAGGAGATTCCTATCACGGTACATCTAGAACATAAATATGTGTGGGAAAAACAAATCTATCTATCTTAACCAACACATCCTTTACTACACCCTTCAGATAAGTTTATGAATAATTGGCCAATTGTATCACTTCCCTGATTTTGTGCATAGGTCCAAGATTTAAAGATTTATAAAGGGAATATAAGATCACATTTATAGATACTCTGAAATCTATCATGACCTTTTCAAAATTAGTTCCACCTATGACACAAGGAATAGTGAACATGATGGGATCAATACATTTAGGAGGTAGTTTCTTTTTAAAAAGAGTCGACACTAGCTCACCAACCTTAACTTTTTCAACATTCCTTAATGTTTTAGTTCTCATAGGGGCTAATAATTCATCAACTAACTTGTCATACCTAGGTACTTGAGCAATGACATCTAACAAAGGAATGTTTACCTTGCACTTGCGGAAGTCCTCGAGGATGTCTTGGTTGTTTTTCCAATTCTTGTCCTGTAAAGGCACCGAAAATGGTGAGGGAGGAACAATAACTCAATCTCTCCTTTGCGACAACTTTTGGTGCGGTAACATGAATGTAGCTTTCGATCCTTCGATGATAACCTCTTTCTCTATGTCGCGTCCCATGGCAATATCATCTTTTATTGCCTTCTCAGCCTATTTCTCTATCTCTTTCTCCTCAACAAGATTCTTTTTGGGTCCACATATATCCTTGCCACTTCTCAATGTGATTACACTTGCATTTTTCCTCAGGCTTATTTCCAGTTCAGATAGAAGTTTATCAAAATCCTTGGCCTCCAAACGATTTACTAAGGATGTAATTTGTCTAACCGGGACCTTCAAGGTTCTTGATACTTCTGAAAGCTTGAGGTCCCTTTGAGTTCGGGCTTGAAATAACTCGTTACTCTTGGTCAAGTTTTCAATTGCTTGCAAAATCTCCTTATGTCGCAAACTTGAACCTCTGCATTAAAGGTTGGAAGGACCTTCATCCCTTAGAGAGTTTTGTAGCCCAATTGTAATTTTTTACCACCTTGGTAGTTTTGTTTCCTACCTTGGTGATTCGAGTGAACACTTTGCTTATCGCTCCACTGGAATTTTGGGTGATCTCCCTAACTGGGATTATAAGTCTTGGAGTAAGGATTATACTTCTTATTAAAACCTTGCCCTCCTAGAAAGCCTTGCCCGTTTTGATATACTTGGCCACCTTAACAACCTTGGTACCTTTTGTTAGCTTGAAAATCTTGGCCACCTTGAAAGCCAATTGCCTTCACCTCCTCATGATAATCTTCTTGTAATTGGGGGCAAGCACCGGTAGGGTGATCTAAAGCACAAATACCGAAAGCTTCTACTTGGTGCATGCTCAATTTCATCAATTCTTTCATCATCGAGGCCAGTGCTTGTACTTTCTCCTCAACATTGGGTGAGCTAGATCGTGAGTTGTCTTTCATTCTTTTCCTTGATCTTTTGTTGAATTGGCGAGTGTCATTCGCCATGTCCTCAAATAGGACCATAACATCTTTAGGGTTCTTGTTAACAATCGATCCACTACACACGACATTGACCATTTAAGTGTATTCATTGGATAAACCATCGTAGAAGTAGTAGGCCAAGTCACCATCGATGTAAGGATGATACAGACAAATGGACAAAAGTCTCTTGCTCCCAATACTCGTAAAGAGTATCGTCACATTCTTGGGAGATGTTGCTCAGCAACTTCTTAAATCCAATGGATTTGGATTCGAGGAAGAACTTCTCAATAAATTTTCGCTTCATATCAATCCACGCTCTGATGAAATAAGAGGGAGGTAATATAGCTAATCCATTGCCAAATCCTTTAGAGAGAATGGAAAAGCCCTCAAACACTGGACAACTTCAGGCTTGTACAAACCATTTGGAATTATGAGAGATTCCTTTTCGGGTTTTCTCCACTTATCCCTTCGAATGCGGGGAGACAATGGATCATACTCGACTTCAACTCACAAGTCACATTTTTTTGGTAAGAGAGGGAAAATCATACACCAGAGTTGTTTCTAAAGGTTGGGAACCATAAGCTCCCTCAAAGTGCGGTTATCATTCACCATGGTGGTGGTGCTTTCTTGGGTTGAGGTGTTTGGGGTGGTTTCTACAAGTTGTATTTTAATTCTACAACAATTATATAGAATTTCAGGATTTAAATGCAATGGTTCTCATTTTTGTGAACAAGTACGTAACATCAACAAAGAATACAATGAATACGTCCTACCAAAGAAAAAAACACCAAACAAGAAAACACAAAGAAAAATACAAAAATTACACTTACACTCAACAAATATGCCCAATACTTGGCAGATGCACCAAAATTTAGGAGGTCATCTTCGTGCGCCTCAGAGATTCTATTTTTAAACACCTAATGTGGCTAACTACCAGAGAATAGATGGTGGTAAATAAGGTTCATTTATCGGGGAAAGGGAATCAATTAGTAATGTACGTAGTTTAAAAGTGCACATACTAATGTCGCTTAATTTGTGTTGTAAAATTGGAGGGAAGGTCTGGTTTTGGAAAACAATACGATTTCGATTAATCAAACTAGCAAGCATATATCACAAAAGTTATAAATACAAATCTAACAAGTTTTGGACGCAATTGGTTCACACTTTTGGACTATCCATCGATCATCGACTTATTATCCTACTCTATTGCCATGACCACATATTGCTGAGAGCATATCTCCTCCAAAAACTTTCGACTCAATATATTTCACCTCTCATTGGTTATACATATAGTGGACGAACAATGACTACAATGAAAAGCACACATGCTAGAAGCTCCTAGTGGCTACAACGACAAAAAGACAAAATTTTCCAAGTTTATCCTAAAATCTAGCAAGTAATCAATCCATAAATATAAACTAGTTGTACACCCTAGTGTAATCATGAATAAATTACACACAAAAAAATCATAAGTACAATTGATAATCAATAACAAAAATTAGAATAATTCAAATCTCACAATTTTATGCTAAAAGTGATTATCAAATGCTCCCAAGATTAAATATAGCCTAATCTATGAAAACCCATCACAATAGCATTAGATTCACAATAAAACATGACTAAAATAAGAATAATTGAATGAAAAATAGGGTTCCCTCTTGGTCCGACTCTCTGTCCGTTAGATATAAGAGACTATTTATAGGAGAAAGAAGGAGAGGCTTAAAAGTTGCAGTCAACGAGGGTTTCTGGGTGGTCTTCATGGACCATGCACATTTTCATAGTTAGCTGGCCGGGATGCGCTTGGCTCAAAACTAATCGCCACGAGCTGCGTAAAAGCTCCTGGTCTGCAAGCCAGAGCATCGCTCAACCCTCAGTTTCCCAGCCGATGGTCGCAAACTTTGCCTATTTGCACGGTCTGCAAGCCGGGATTCTTCTAGCTCCATGCTTTCTTCCTTATCTTTAGTCTTCAACTCTTCAAATCTTAAAAAATCTCTCAAAGTCTTCCTTATTCTTGTACCACTTTCGCAAGTTGCCTTCCTCCGGTATTCTAATTATCGCTTTTAATATTCTCTTCAATTCTCCACCCGATCATGGAAGGGCTCCAACTAACATCAAACACTTCACAAATCAAAGAGTTGATGTATAAAATCATGAAATGTAATCTTAATTCTCTGATTGGAAAATTATCCAAATCACTTACACAAAATCTACTATCCATCACAAATACAAGTTTCAGATGTGTTAAAAACAGGGTATCAATTGAGCACATCACTGTCAAGAGCTCTATTTCATCCCCACATGTCACACTTGTGAATTCCCTCACAAAATTTGTCCAACTGCTTCCATCACATTCAAGCTCAAGGTTAGTATTGTTACCGAGTTCTAAAACTAAATAGAATTGAAAAAAATTTAGATCAAGAGTTTCATCTTCTAACTATGTCACCATAGTTTTTTTTTGTAGTGATGACAACATTATTAAAAATCTCAAGCATTGTATTTGTTAAGGCCTATCATCAGGTAATGGACGTGAAAGATTTGAAGATCCTCCGGGTGTCCGGCGAGATATTCCTGATGCAAGCATGGGGCAAAGTTCACGGTGGCAGATGACAGAGTCCGCAGGCGTATTCTCTTAAAATTTTCTCGACCCGATAAAATCCAAGTATATTCATGACAATCAGATGGTCCTCGTTTGTGACTAGAAACCAATTGGAACGTAGTGACCTTTTCTACTTCATGTATGAAGGTGACAACACCCTCCAGGTCTGTGTTAGGAAGAATGTTAACGATGCTCCTCACATGAAACAATTGAGATCACTGTGGGAACCATATTTTGAATGCAATTCCTAAGATTTCATGCCTTCATAATTTATTTTTTTATTTATGTTTGCAAAATAGATAGATTTTATCAATTGATATTTCTAATATTAAAACTTGCAAAGTACCTCTGCACCGGAATCAAGTGACTGACAAATTATGTTTAGAATAAAATATGAAAGTACTCATGAAATCGGAACTACTTAACTATCATATCCATACTTACTCTTCGTATGTCCTTTCAAAATTGGAAGGTAGTGATTTTTTTTAAACGGTATTGGTAAGGCAGAATGTTTCCTGAATTACTTACCAATCTCCTATCATTCATTTAAGTCCTCCAACAAAACTTCCAATTTTGGAACACTAATCGTAACTGGACACACATGTTACGCTGAGAGTGAACCTCAATGTATTAGTTCTTATCCCAAGGGAATACACAAGGCGCAAAAGTCAACGAAAAACACACACCACACAACTAAAACCCTTCCCTTCATCCAAACTCTTCTTCTTTTACTACTCTCCCACTACTAAGCATCCTCACAAACCCTATTACGTGTCAGTGGAGTATACTCACTTCTTACTATGTTGCTTTAAGTAATCTCGTATATGATGGTGGGTTTTCAACAATTGCAAGGTAGAGTGTCAAATATGATACTATTTATTCTACATCATACATCTACACTTCCAAAATTATTTTCAAGGTACACAACTCTTTCTAAACCACAGTTGGAGATGGAATCTTTTACATGTGGTTTGTCCTTGTATATCATGAACAACAAAAATTATTTGTATTTGTGAGAGATATATATAATGGAGAATGTTCAATAATATGATTTGTTTATATGTTATGACCTGTTGTCTCTAACATTTGTGTGTTAGGAGGGTATCTTTTGAGGTAAGTGCATAAGGTTCGTTCCATTTTTTTGGTATTGTGGGAGGACTATGAGTGTTAATATGTTATTGTACGAGGTTAACTCCATTTCTTCTCATCATTTTATGTAGTGAACACATCATGGAAAGGGAATATCAGAGGAGCGATGTGAATAGTCAACTTTAGTAGTTAATGATGCTACTAGAGGTGTAGATAATTATTTATAAAAGCAAGAACGAGAATACGCAAGACTAAAGAGCACACTTTGGATGTAATGCAAGGTAACTAGTTAAGCGCTTGTGTCGTACTTTTGTTCAAAATTGTATGTAAATGCGTAAACTACCTATCATTGAATTGATGAAGCTGATAGAGGTTGGTGTACAGAAGAAATAAAACATGGGAGATTTCTACGAAATATGCCAGTACAAGTGCAAAATAAATCCTTTTTCATAGCACTTTGACGGACAAGTAAATTAAAGCCAATTTGTTTTCTCTAATGATTATCCAATAGAAATTCTGCTACAAATGTGCTTGTTTTATTGTATGGGCCATCTTTAAATTATTTTGTAGGCAGATGATAACATGGGACTGATGAGAATACATTTTCTTTCTCTAACATGTAATATTGAGTATATTTCTTATTTTATTAACAACTATTGACAGTATGTCAAGCTTTTGGTTTCAGATTTATTCGTTGACAATAAAATACCATACACAACCAAGGAATTGAATATATTGAGGATCATTCAGCCACCTACATTGTTCAAGTCCCTACGACAAGTATATTCATAGATACCCTCTAATAGGGTATGTGACATTATATGTATCTCAAAAATCCACACATGGTGTAACCCATTTCCATTAATGTTTAGGGATTTTGTAGATATCTAGACCAATGGAAGACATCGAACTAGTTATCATACTAGTTATGTATTTTTGTGTGAAACTACTTATCTATGTTTGACGTTCAATGTAATAATGAAGTGCATTTATGAAATCAATACATTGAGTGAAATCCATAACTTTCAACCCGATTTCGGATGTGGGTTCTCCAACAATTCCGATGATAATTTCAAACTCAAAACGAGATTAAATATGCCATATTACAAAAAAATTAAAAAAATATTTTGAATCAAAAACCAAAACAGAAACTTAATCAAAGCAAAAAGCTCAGGAACCTGCACACATATGTGAATCAATTTCCGACTTTGCAACTCCAGAACCTCTGAGATGTGATCCAATATCGCAATTTGAATGTACACATATCATGTAATGGAACCCGAATTATGACGCGGTGTCGAAAATAGCTATAATTGATCACTAGTCGTAGAACAAAAACACTCCCAAAATCATAAGCCACTTAGATGAGCTCATAAACCTTCTCTCTCTGGGAACATAGTTTCAAGTCTGGAAGTATATATCCGGGGTTGTTATATATACTCTTCCAAATTTGGAAATAACCACGGTTGTTAAAAACAAAGGCTCCACGACACTCAGAAGTGTCGTGGAATACCCAGTTCCACCACCCCCGTCCAACGTGTGGTTAGTTGCGCGGAGGTGAACGACATCCATCGCCTTATTTTACCATCGTATACAGCCCTCCCCTATAATAGTGCAAACAACACAATAAACTTAAAGATCAACATGGGCAATCCCTCTAACTCCATAGATATGCAACTAGATGACGGTGCTAAGGAGCATGAGCAAGGTAGTGACACTATGAGACTTGCCCCTTTTAGCCCTGTTAGTTTCTTGAAAAAATTGATTGTTGTTTTCGTCGAATTTGAATTTAAATTTATATGGTGGCGGATGACATGATAGTGTTGGTGGGCAGAGGTAGAAGAGTATATCAAACAAAAAATATTAAATATTTCCATCAAAATTTCAAACGCTGGACTCCTAATGGTGGGGTTTGATAGAGGGACCAAACAAATTATTTGTAGCATGATGATTTGAAGTAATGTTTTTTTATATGGTGATTAAATATTAAACTTCGTCATAATACAGTGACCAAAAATTGAATTTACTCCAAAACAAATCATCACTTCTCCTATCAACTTATAATCACTAATTAAATTTCAAGTTACTTATAAATATAATTATATATTCAATTTGCTTGGAATTGTATTTTTTCCGCACAGTTTTCTCTCTCAACAACTCCCCCCCTCCAAACTTCACATACCCTAGATCGGCTTTTGGGGAGGCCTCTGGCGGTCTCCCACATCCACCACTACCGTAGTATAATATCCCTCCCCCTTATCCTTCATCTTTCCTTCCAGATTTGCTTCTCGACATTTCTGACTTTGCGATAAACCCCCATTTTATCTCCTCAGACAACTTGACAAGTTTTAGACAACATCGGAGAGCTTTTGGCCGGTAAAGACTACACACCATAGCCAATCTGCACCTACGCTTATGTAGCAGCTGATGGTGGAGAAACACCAGCACCAGAGAGTTTCCAAGTATTAAACGCGGGCTCGGGGTTTATATCCACATATGCGAAGATTTTAGCTCAGGATGAACAGGCAGCTGACTTCCACACACCAATGTCATCTACGAGCCATTGAATTTGGCTACATGCCGCCAAGTCCGCTTTACGTTGCCCTTCCACCACTGTCTATGGGTCACTAGTCGGAGACCCCAGGAGAAAGTATGGCTTATTTCCTTTTTCTTTTCGATTTAATTGTTTTCACCTTCAACTTTTTTTTCCTTTTGCTTTGGTTTAGTTTTTAATTTTTATATGTTTTCTTTTCTTTCTAGTTTATTATCTATTTTTTCCTTTTTCAAATTTTATTTTTCTATTTTAAAAAAAGGTAGCAACTAAAATGGGTTTTTAAAAATATTATATTAGAATAGTCTCTGTTAATTTTATAGCGACCCTTTTTTTGGTAAAACAGTCTGAAAAGATTATATTGACTTTCAATATGTTTATCCAAATAAAGTAATGATAAATCTGAATCAAAATCATTTAATCATTGGACTTATTGACGACTCCATTTGTGATGATTCCAGCAGATTGGTAGATTTCGGTATGTTGGGATGTTGCAGACGGTTTAATTTGCCTTTAGACCATTTTTTCAATTTCCTTTCGGATTGTAGTAAGGGGCAATTCTACACATTATAAATTATTCATGTAGACCCACAGAAAAATATTTTGGCAACTAGAAAGACCGGGTACAGTCTCCTAGTTTTGGGAAAGGGTTCATACGGGTTAAATGGAGATTGACCGGATCTTTAGATGAAAGCTTAAATTTACTTTATTTTTTATTTCCTTGAAGCTGATCAAAAGTCTAGATGGAACATTTTTGTGCGTTTAATCTAATGCTTTCATATTGTGTTTAGTTTTGTTTGGTGGTTTTAGGTTCGATATTACTAGACAGTTATACAGTGGAGACTACTCATCCTTTACATACCCTTCTTCTTGGCACTCTACCATCTACAACCACCACACTACAAAACTCAGTCACACTCCACTTTTTCCAATTTTTAACTAATATATTCATTCTCTCTCCTCGACCACAATCACCACAACTCTCTTCTTCAATCTAATTCCACAACCATAAATCCAACTACACTCAATGCCAAATTATTATTGTGGTTCCCACATCATTTTATATTTCGTTCACACATTTTATATCTTCTACAATCTAATATTAATATGCTCATATATTTACACACGCATATATTATAGAGAGGAGAGAGAGAATTTTATTTGCATAAAAATATTTTTAAAATAGAAGCCAAATATTGAAATTGGAAGGAAAAAAAGCAACATTAATAAAAATATATAATTTTAAAGAGATGAGAAAAATGCATCAATGTTGGCCTCTATTTATAGTAAAAAGAAAATGAAACTTTGTGTTGTTTTTAAACATATTTTTTGAAGATAAATAAATTTTATCCGATTCTTTCCATTTAAATTTATTGGGGGGAAATTTATGGAGTTACATGACACATTATTATTGGATCAGAAGTTATAAAAAATCTGCTCAAATTTCCACATTATGTGGGGCCCACCAAAACTTACGTGGGAGGAGAGTTCTTTTCCTCCTTCTCCTCACCTGAGTTTTGTTTCCTCTCTCTTCAAACTCCCCCATTGTAGAACAAAACTCCCTAAAACACTCCTTCCCACTTCCTCAAACTCTCCCATTGTTGTTGCTCTTATTGTCACTCAAATCGTTGATTTGAATTGTAATATTTAGTTAATTTCTTTGTGTACCTCTTTTATTACCACTCGGACTTTTGATCAGAATTATGATAGTTAAATTAGTGTCTTTCTGTATAAATGAGATCATCACTTCGTTTGACGTAAAGATTATTTGAATGTGAACTATTTGGCCAATATAATTAATATATAGAGTTGGATTTTCAAACATCCCCATCAGCGAAAGTTTAATTTATAATTTTTTTCCCAAAAACAGACTTACTTTCAAACACAATAAAATTATATTCCAACTCCAACAATTCAACACCACAATTTATCATTTTCAATTTGGACCAAAACAAGAAAACAAACCCAAATATGTACTCCAACTTCAAAATTTCAGAAATCAAATTGACTTTTGATTTATTTCTTTTCCTGAATTTACACAATCTTTTTTTAACCTTCATTGTTGGTCCGTTTCATAACTTTTATTTTCCATTTTTCTTACACCAAGTAATGCAATACAAGATTTTTTAAAAAGGTTTTCCTGAGATCTTTAGATATTTTGAAAAACTTCAAAAATCAACATTTCCCAATTCACTTGATTGTTACACATCACCATTTATCATTTAACACCCGGTCCTGATGATTTTACATCTGCATTTGTTATAAATAACTTTGACATAATTGGACAGGTTCTGCTAGATGCTACAACGGCTTTTATGTCAAGATCAAAAAAATAGATCTTGAAATTGCGAGTGCTTGGATTTGTTTAGTTCCAAAAAAAAATTCCTATGACATTTTCTGGTTATAGAACTACATCTGTGTCAAACTTCACTAATAAGGTGTTTTTCAAGTTACTCGTGACTAGAATCCCTGATTTAATGCCAAGACAGATATCACCAAATCAGTAAGCTTTCATGAAAAACAAGGAAATAACATACAACATTATTTACGTGAAAGAAATGACTATATTTCTAAACAATGAAAATGGTGCACCTAGTTGTATTTTAAAGCTTGATCTAGCAAAAGCATTTGACAGGGTCAAATGGTCCATTTTAAGTGTTGTCATGCTGAAGTTTGGTTTCTCCCATCATTTTATCTCCATAATCATAACAATTTTGTCATCTGCCTGGTTTTCTATTATCATTAACTCTCAACCTACAGGGTTCTTTCAAGATCGAAAGGTATTAAACATGGAGATCCAATATCTCCCTTGCTCTTTAACATTTTTCAGAAGTTTTTTCTAGAATTATTCATTTTTTCCTGAATAAAAAGCTTAGATTTTTTAAAATTGCCATCAGATGTTGTGACCATCTCCTATCTTAGTTATGCTGATGATAATGTGTTGTTTATGAAAGCTACTAAATTAATTGTACATAGACTAAAAGCTTTTCTCCAGGATTTTAAGGTTACAATTGGCCAAAAAAATCAATTATGAAAAACGTTATTTTTTTCATAAGTAAATATGCTAAGGAGGTACAGGTGAATCTAGTGAGACATGCATTAGGAATGACAAAAGGCCACTTACCATTCATATACCTAGGCTGCCTTATTTAGATAGGACAAACCAGAGCCTCACATTTCCAGCCATTATTAGAACTATGTGATCATAAACTGAATTCCTGGAAAATAACTGGTTTAGCCAAGCAAGCAAACTAATCCTAGTTAAATCAGTCATGTTCTCCATACTACAACACTTATGGGTTGTGATGACGCCACCTTAAAGTTTTATTTCACAACTCAAAAGAAAATTAACAACTTTCTTCTGAGGAGAAACAGAAAGTGGTCACAAAAAGATATGGAAAAGTTTCAAGAATATTTGTTATCCAGTAAACCAGAATGGGGTAGGATTTAGATGCTTTAACAACATAATAAAAGCCTTCTCCCATACACTACGGTGGAAGTTTAAAAATGGAGAAGCCTTATGGACTCAATTCATGTGGTCAATCCCACTAAATCAGAGAAAATCCCAAACCTGGAATAGAATTAAAAGAGTTAACCTCTTAGCTGAAAATAATACTAGAGTGTTACATGGGAATGATGCAACAAATTTTTATACAGCTTACTGGACAAGAGTTGGTCCACTGCAAGACCTCTTTGATATAATCCTTGAATCTCTTCCTCTCCTAGTTGTATTTTATAACTTGATCTAGAAAAAGCATTTGACGGGGTCAAATGGTCCATTTTAAGTGTTGTCATGCTTAAATTTGGTTTCTCCCATCATTTTATCTCCATAATCATACCAATCTTATCATCTGTCTGATTTTCTATTATCATTAACTCTTAACCTACAGGGTTCTTTCAAACATCGAGAGGTATTAAACATGGAGATCCAATATCTCCCTTGCTCTTTAACATTTTTTCAGATTTTTTTTCTAGAATTATTCATTGTTTTTCCTGAATAAAATGCTTAGATTTTTTAAATTGCCATCAGATTTTGTGACCATCTCCCATCTTAGTTATGCTGATGATATTGTGTTGTTTATGCAAGCTACAAAATTAATTGTACATAGACTAAAATCTTTTCTCCACGATTTTAAGGTTACAATTGGCCAAAAAATCAATTATGAAAAATGTATTTTTTTCATAAGTAAATATGCTAAGGAGGTACAGGTGAATCTAGTAAGACATGCATTAGGAATGACAAAAGTCCACTTACCATTCATATACCTAGGCTGCCCTATTTAGCTAGGACAAACCAGAGCCTCACATTTCCATCCATTCTTAGAACTGTATGATCATAAACTGAATTCCTGGAAAAATAAGTGGCTCAGCCAAGCAAGGAAACTAAACCTAGTTAAATCAGTCATGTTCTCCATACCACAACACTTATGGGTTGTGATAACGCCACCTAAAAGTTTTATTTCACAACTCAAAAGAAAACTAACTTTCTTCTGAGGAGAAAAAAGTGGTCACAAAAAGATATGGAAAAGTTTCAAGAATATTTGTTATCCAGTAAACCAGAATGGGGCAGGATTTAGATGCTTTAACAACATAATAAAAGTCTTCTCCCATAAATTACGGTGGAAGTTTCAAAAGGAGAAGCCTTATGGACTCAGTTCATGTGGTCAATCCCAGTGAATCAGAGAAAATCCCAAAACTGGAATAGAATTAAAAGAGTTAACCTCTTGGTTGAAAATAATACTAGAGTGTTACATGGGAATGATGCAACAAATTTTTATACAGCTAAATGGAAAGGATTTGGTCCACTGCAAGACCTCTTTGATATAATCCATGAATCTCTTCCTCTCCAGTTTTCTATTTATGATTTTATGCAGAATAAGTCATGTTTAATGCAAGTTGTAAATAAATTACCTCCTCACATCATCACCTTCTTACAGGAATTAAAAATTCATCTGGGATGACAGGATAAGCTGATATGGGAACAATCTGATATGGAAAATTCACTTTCAAATCAGCCTATCAATTGATATATGACAAGAGAAGTAATCTGAGAGCTCTCACAAAGGTTTAGTGTTCTAGACTTCCTTAAAAGTTTCAATATTTATGTGGAAGCTAGAAAAATGCTATTTCCTTATAATGACATACTGATATTTTCAAACATTCATCTTGCATCAAAATGCCCTCATTGCCTTACCTCAGATACACTCACTCACAGTTTTAATGAATTCCCACTCTCTATAACAATCTTGGAATATTTTGATAGTTTGATGGAGTGTAGAACACCAACCTTTACATCTATCTTTAACAGATTGACCTTTTATTGGACTATGAGTACAGAGACTAAAATTCACTCCCTGATTATCTCCATATTACCTTTTTCATATGTTGGAACATTTGGAAGGCCAAGAATAAAAAAGATATATGAGAATGCACAACCTAATGTTTCCACTATTATTGAAAGCATGAAGAAGGACATTTTTCAACCTTTTATTTTGTGAAGCCAGTGTTTAATAATAACCAGTATGACAAAATATGGAGTCTCAAGGGTCTCACTCCTTTGTTAAAACCCCACTGAAGCCTAGTATTAGAACCATATGTTGGTCTAACCCTACAATGGATTTTTAAAGTGAACGTGATGCATCATGGCAAGCCACAACCATAAAATGTGGGATTGGGATAGTGATAAGGGATAGAAGGGTAGTTGTTACAGCTGCAGTAAGACCATTAAAGGCCAAAAGTTGTTTGCATGCTGAATTATTAGCTGTCAGGGAAGGTTTTAAATTGACTGTTGATCTGAATATTCGGTTCTCACTAGAAACTAAATGCAAGCAGCCAAGCCGGCTATGGATTGCTTTATGCATCCTTCCAAAGCCCCTTGGCTGCTGTACAATATGGCTGCATACCTAAGTGACATGCTTATAAACACACTTATCACCCCCCCACACACACACACACACACACTTAGCCAAGGCAATCCAGTGGAAGATAGACTGAGTAAACTAGCCTCAAAAACCCAGCCAAAGATTCTCAACATACATGATCTTGATAAGACAACCATGGATCTTATTAACATGGATAAAAACCAAGTCACAGCCATTAGAACTAGTAAATTACATGATTAGGATTGCTAGAATGGATGCTACTCATTTTTATTTTTTGTACTTTTTCAGGGGGCAGGAAATGAATTGGAAGCTAAATCATGTCCATAAAGTGCTATACTCATGAATAGGACCACTCTGCAGTATAAAGAGGACATTTTACACCTAGAAATACAGTGCCCAATTCAGGTACCTTTACCACGTGAAACATTGGCAAAATATGAGAGTCAAGCTTCAGGGATTCCAACTCGAGTTTCCTTCTTCTTAGACTTGATCCTATTTTTTGTATACTACTTAAGATATTTTTGGAAGTCCAGCCGAATTACAAACATTAACACAAGGGGTGGAGGTACTATGTACTTAGCGCCTCTAATGTAAGTCTTTGAGCACCGCTTGTGATGTAAGCCTTCGACCATCGATTGATATAAGCAATTTTTTGCAACAATTGTTTTTCAATAGAAAAGGCTCAGAAACTCTCTAAACTCTAAAAAAAACTGGTTTTACCATTTTAGCTTAACTAGTAATCCTATGTTCCAACATGGTCTAACTTAACCAATTATGTAAAGTAAATAAACACGAGACACACAACTTGGTTACGCAGTTCAGTGAAATCCACCTACGTCTGTGGGGCCTGGCCCAGTTCAGAATAAATCCACTAATCAGAAAGATATAATACAAAGTACACCATACAACTATACTTATCTTTTCTAATTCTAAACATGTGGATTTTGTAAGCTTCCCTTGCTACAGATCAGCCTTGATCAGGCTCCCTCTGACCTCGAAACTCATCGACGCTTGATCTCCTCCTCCCGAGTAATTAAGATTTACGTTTTGAACTTTAGCACACAGGTCGTGTATGTTGGAACACAGTAGTTTTGGCTCTCGCAAAGCTTATCGAAGGATAGAAATCTGAATTCAGATCTTCTCGGTTTAAATCGTTACTTTGCAGCCGTATAATGTCCTCTATTTATAGTCCATTGCAGATCAGAATAGCTCCATAAATATCTCCATAATATTCCTATCCCTTATATGCTTTTGAAGCATATCTAAATCTCAAAAAATAAAGGGATTTACGTTATCTCAACTATCCCATAATATTCCATTAATCCAATTCCATAAATAAAGAGATTTTCCATAATTTCATTATGCTTCTTCACGGCTGTACTAAATATTGCGTAATCACCAAGTTTCCACAAATCAATTCAATCGCAGTATTCTTTTCGCAAATATGAAATTCCACGATATGTTCCAACATGGTATGTTTTCAGCGGTATGTTCCAACATGGAATGTTTTCTTCTTTATCCCTAGTCACAATTGCCAACACTTTTAATTCATGAGACACATATGACTTTACATGCACCATTACTCAAACACTTAAGGTTAGTTTTGCACTTTCAGATTTTACAAGGTCATTTCTGCACTTTCGATATTTAATAGGGTCATTTTTGCACTTTTCCATATTAATATATATAATTAATTTATTTTTAATTACAATTCGGTATACATCGGGTTTCGGATTCAATATCCAAAATTAAACCAAAAAGCATATTCAAAAATTGGTTTACTCCATTCAATTATTTGAAACCCGTATTTTAAATTTGGTTCGGATCATTCAAATTCATATTATTCAATTTTCGATTCAATTTTTTGTTTTTAGTTTTTCTGCCCACCCCTAATCGTAACCACTTACCATCCCCTGTGTTGACCCCGCCAAAATCCCCTCTTGCTGCCGAAATCCCTTCTTGTCGCAACACTAATGAAATCGAATCACAAAGAAACAAATAAATTCCCTGATGACCTAGCATCACTTCATTCCATACGTACGAAAATGAATACAATCCCTCCCTGTTCGCCGTCATCGGAATCACTTCCCCAACCAAAAGCGGTGGTTCTGAGGCGAAGAAGAGGTTCTCGAGTGGTGGCTCCCGTTGGATGGTTCTCGTTGCGTGGCTCCTGCATGATGGTTCTCATTGTGTGGCTCTCACCGGATGGTTCTTGCCACATGATTCTCAAACGCTGATTCTCGAGAGGATCGCGACAGGCTTGTGGTTCGATCGCGACGTCGATGATAACCTGTTGGAAGATCTAGGTTCCAGGCAATGGTGGATGACGAGGAGATCTGGACCACGACGGGAGAGTTTGTAACACCGGCGGAAGGGATTTTTGTTATAGGAAAAACGAGTGGGATTTAGGTTTCAGGCAGAAGGGTTTCTTCTTGCCGAAAAATGAGGAAGAAGGGATGAAGTTGGCAGGGTTGGACTGGGCTAGGCATCAATCCAGAAGGGGCGGATATTAGGATGGTGGCGGCGGAGAGGTGATGATGAGGGGAGAGTGGCGGGAAGGAGTGGTTGTTCATAGATTATACGTCACATAGATTTCCCGGCAGGGTCTGCCGATGGTGGCGGTAGCGGTAGCCGACAATGAGTGAGAGTGACGGGAGTAAGAAGAAGTTAGGAATTTTGATTTTCTATTTAAAATTTATTTAAATATTATACGTGTATACATACATATTAGAGTATGTAATAGTAAAATACATGGCGTGATTTAACAAACATCTCGATTTATATCTCCAATTCCCAATTGATTTCCTCATGATTTCCTTCTCTCCCAATCCAAAATTTTCTCTCTCAATTTCCGTCTCTCCCCGTGTTTCCTTCTCTACAAATTTTAATATTCTAATTTGTAATTTTTTTTGTCAGAAATCCCTTACTTGTGTTGCGTTAATAAATTTTTATGATGATGAACCTCCTTATGTTGTGTTTTTTTTCCCAAGTACCTTATGTTATGTTAATAAAATCCAAAACAGGTTTTAATCATCAGAATTTAGTAATAGTCTGATCATGCTGACTAATGGATTAAAATAAACATTCATCCACATCTTTTCGGTGCACGATCATGTGCAACGATGCTAAATAAAATGCTTTCATCCGGGCTGAAGGGATCTGATGGAAACACTATAGCCTTTTATTCCCCTTAAAATGGTTTTTTATTATCTGTTTGAAATCTTAAGAGGATTTTTATTGGGATGTATACCAATATAAATTTATTTAATTGAACAAATATCAATATAATTCACAGATAATTTTTAGTACAAAAAAAAATCTACTTAGTTAACGTAAGTGCTAATATAATTCCAAGACACCATTTCAAGCGTTGACCGACATTGACCATGTTTAAAATGATTTAAATGCCCTATAACCTAAAACCTAAAAATATGTGAACAAATTTGCCCTCCCACCACCATCACCACCACTCAATCCAGCCACCACCCCTCCCACCAGCACCACCACCTCCCCCCTCACCCCCTCCCACCCCTCTAGCCTCCCCGCCTCCACCTCACCACGACTACAACCCTTTCCTACCTCCACCCACCCCTACCCCAGCCAGCCTACACCCCCGCCAGCCACTCCGGTCACCACCCCCACTCCCTCAGGCAGCCCTCAGCCACAAACAATCCAATTCCAATCATGCCGAATCACCAGAGAAAATCTCCAAATTGGCTCATCGTCGATGAGCCCATCAACGATGTCACCGTCCCTCTCAGCACCACAGAAACGATGACATCGTCGACGAGGCTCGTCTGCAACCCAGTATGATACGAATATCAAAATGACATTCAGTGTTTGGAGTAAATTTATAATTTCAAAACGTGGAAGGAGTATATGGTGTGCATGAAAAATATCCCCAAGAAACATTTGACTATGATTTTCAGGAAAGCCTAGAATACTTTGTCAAGAATACACAATACTCTTTTTCCCACAGTTTTTTAATGAGATTGTGTGTATATATATATATATATGAAGATGCATGTTTAAGATGGTCAAATGCAGAAAACTCAGCAGAAACCCAGAAGAAAGAAGCCATTTTTGCATTGTAATAGGTATATTTTTTATTGAATTAAAATAGTTAGATAGTTGGTTAATTAGTTAGTTAGCTAGTTAGTTGGGAAGTTGATTTGGGCGAGAATTTACTTGTGTAATTCAGCATTGATAAGTAAATTGCAGCCGAGATTTAAATTAT
>JAULKM010000008.1:8035651-8047293 GCA_032355605.1 Rubia tinctorum
ACCTTTTATTATTATAATTAAACCCCGTCTTTCCATAAGGCTATGGAAAGACCGTCTTTCCCAAGACTTTGCCTTTTCTTTATGTCTTTTTCCTTTTCTTTCTATTTTTCCTTTTCTCAAACCCTTTCCCCTTCCGTTGAGTTTCTCCTCCTCAGCCCATTTCACCGCCGCCACCTCCATCCACGACCAAAATGAACGACCAAATCGGGCTTCAAGAAGCTGCAACCCCGCCGGCCTGAAGTCCATGGACCAGTTAACCCAGCTAGTCTCACACCAGCAACAAGTGGATTGGCAGGAACTCACCGACTCCACCGTCTCCAAGTTCAACCGAGCCCTTTCCAGGCTTGGAAGAAGGTCGGGACATACTCGATTCCATCGCGGCCCGGTCTAAGATCAAGTGGCGGTACCCTCCGTCTCCGCTCCGATTTTTCTCTCAAGACCTCAATTTGGCCCTGACTACAACTTTCCAGCCCCTAACGTTGACCATTGACTTCTCCAAGCCTAACGTGAGTCAGGTTGACTGGAAAAGGTGGAGGCTTTCAGTATCTCCCCGTCGGTGTCCACGTCGATGACCTTGTCGTCGTTCTTATCGTTCATCACCGACGAGGGGAGGGTCGCCAACGGCAAGGTGGGGATTTCAGTAATGTTCGTAGCTGTTGCACAGACTGCTTCCACCAGAATTTTAGCAGTAAGGGACCACAATTTACGAAAGTAGGGGTGGTGGATGGAGGCGGTGCAGGTGGCGGAGAAATGGGCTTAGGAGGAGAAACTCAGCGGGAAGGGGAAAGGGTTTGAGAAAAGGAAAATAGAAATAAAAGGAAAAAAGAAATAAAGAAAAGGTAAAAAGGAAAAAGAGAAAGAAAAAAGAAAAAGGAGAAAAGAAAATTGGAAAATGAGAAAAAAAGAAAAAGAAAATGTGAAATTACTAATTTGCCCTTAAAATCGACATTTTTTTATTGAATTTAACGTTTTGACCAGGCGGAAGGATCACAAATTAAAAGTTTTATTAGTTGAGGGGCCAAAAGTGTTCAAGAAAAAAAAAGGGGATAAAAGGGAACGATGGAGGGAGTTCAGGGGCCTCCCAAGTTGTTTTATTTTTTATATTATATAGTTTTATATTTTCACATTCAAATATATATTATTAATTATTTTAACTTTTAAAATAAAATATTTAAATTTTATAAAGAATTAAAACATTTAAGGTATAAAGTACATTGGACTGTCCATAATCTCATGGACAGACCGTCTTTCCTGAAACTTTCTCTTATATTATTCATTTTAAAATTAATGGATACTATTTTTTTAAAAAAGAAGAGAAACTCTCATGTATGATTGACTAGCAGTTAGACCAATCATAAAAAAATCAATAATTTTAAGGTCAAAATATAATTATTTATAAATTGGGATATATTATAAAAGTTTTTCAAAGTTATAGGACTCTCGTTGAAATAAATCAAAATCAAAATCAAATCACCCCATCAGTTAATCAAATATAATACAGAGTAAAATGCTAAGATGATCCCCTATTTTTGGAAACTGCAAATATAACCCTAAATTTTTCAAAAGTACAGATATACCCATGGTCGATCAAAAATAAGTTTATAGAATTATTTCACCACTTTTAAAAAATATAGCATCATTTTTACACATTTTTCTAAGAGTTTTCAGAGAGAGAGAGAAAATGGTCCTCCCTCCATCCCAGTCCAAATTATCCCTCAATCATTGCACATTGTTCAAAACATATGTTTGACCGTTAATATGTTTAACTACATATAATAATGACGAATAAAAAGTTATTTTTTAGAAACTACTTATTGCGACGAATGTAACAATATTACATACGATAATATTTCTTACATATCTATTCAAATATGCGATTAAATTTTGATAGAGAATAGTGACATAAAGTATGTGGGTAATTGGGTTGGGACAGATGATGAGTAATGTAGTATCCAAAGTCCCTAAGGGCATGTGCAGTGGTGATCTCTTAATTTTAAGAGACCGCTCTGGAGACCGAAAATGCCCACAGTGGTGGTCTTTAGAGTGGTCTCTTAATAAGAGACCATTCTTTGGGCTCCAAGCAAGAGCCCGGTCAAGAGGCCGCCCTTGTCAGAAAAGGGGCTAGCCCGCGTCAGACCAAGGGGTCGCCCACATGCGGCCCTTTTTTTGTCCCCATTAGGGCCACGTGGCTCTCTCCCACTAGGCCACGTGTCCCACTAGCCCTGCCTTTTTTTAAAAAAAATTTTGACGCGGATACGTGTCGTGCATTGGTAAGGCCAAATGTCCGCAACGGCTAATTATAAAAGCTGTCTTGTTTTTCAAACTCGGGGGACACGTGGGCGAGTCACAGTGCGACACGTGTCCCCCATGTAATGACTACATACCTTTTTTTAAATTTAATGGGACACGTGTCCCACTCACATGGCGATACGTGTCCCAACGGCTATTTTTTTTAAAAATCCAATTTTTTTTAAAAAAAAATCAGAAATTAAATTTAAATTTTTTCCTTTGCCTCCCCCAACATTTTTACCTATAAATATATCTGATTTCAACCAATTTCATCACACCACTTCCAATTACAAAACTTCTATCTCATTGTTTCATCCACTAAATTTTTCTCCAATTCTCACTTTCATTTCTAGGTATTTTTGTGATGGATTCACGAAAAACATCGAAGGGGAAAGATAAGGTAATTCCAAATTCTTTTAGTTTAGAAAATTCTTTGCAATGTAATATTCTTTTAATTATTCTAGTCGTTGTAATTAGTTTTTGTTAATGTGTCGTATTATTTATTTATTATTTTTAAAAATAAAATTCTAGAAAAAGAAAATGAATATATTTTTTTGCGGCGAAGGGCGATATATAAAAGAACAAAAAAATAATTATTTAATTATTTTTGGAAAAATGAAGTTATATTTTAAATATTATAATATATTATTAAATCTCACATTCAACTTATTTTGGGTGGACAAATTTATTTAGATTAAATATTAATGTTAAAATTATTGAGTATGATAGAGAAAATCAAGTGTAGTCCATGAATAGTAGATGATGGTCTATTATCACTGTGGAGAAAAAAATGACGATCTCTTTGGGTAAGGTGGAAGAGAAAGATGAAAATATAAAATATATTTAATTATTAAGAAACCGCAAACGATATTAAGATCACTCAATTCTCGAACTAAACTAATTAGTACATCTTTTGTAATTCTTCGAGAATTTTTATTAATAGAAATTGGTCACATGGGATGTTGGTGGACGTGGACCAAGGCATGATGGTAAGACTTCATTTAAAGGGCTCGACCCCATTCCATAGACATCGATTTTGTGCTTTGCTTGTGGACGGTCACAAGAATGATGAAAACAAAGCTTTGTACAATTAATATTCAATTTTCTTGGAATGGCCACAACGCATGGCTCCGTTCTTCCTAAACTCTTAGAGCAAGTAAAACAGTTTTTCTATTTTTTTAAATAGGGAATAAAAAACAATATTCTTTATATTTCTTTTGACTCAAATCCATCAGATTTCCTATTTTACAGGATATGACATTTATTACACTATAATTACTTTTTCATTTAAAATTAAGAGTTCATTTTTAATCACTTCAAAAATATTTTTAAAACTAAGTTTTAAAAAACAATCAATATAAAAAATTTGAACTAAAATTTTGATATTAATTGAAAACTAATTTTTTCGTATTCTTTCTATATATTCACCCAGTTAGAAATCGCTACAACACAAAAGTCCTATTAGAACTCTAAAAAGTATCCCAATAAGTTTATATTGGGAATCTTCTACATACATGACGCTTCTAAAACGTCTCATTGTCACAAGTCCTTATAGATATTGGGTCGCTTATATTAAGCGACTCCATAGACAAAATATAGGGTTGTTTTTATGTGTCCTATTACATTAGGTCACTTTTTAATGTCCTAATTACATATTTATTGGGATGTTTAATTTATAAGTGTCCTAATATACATCTATTAGGACACTTATAAAATGTCACAATAATTTTAATATTGAGCTTCTTTGTAATATCCTAATTATACATAATATTGTGACACTTTTAATATGTGTCACACAATATTAGGACATTTAATTTTATAAGCATCTTAATATACATTTTTAGGACGCTTCTTATACAATTACCCTATATAAGTGTCCTAATAGGCCCCTTTTGTTGTAGTGAATAAAGGTAACAATATCCAAAAAAATTATAAATTTATAAACTATAAATCAAAGAGATTAATTCCAATTTTCTAAACAAATCATTATCAATAAAATCCTACCTAAAAAAGGATAAGCATCCCACATGAGTTTGAGATTGTAGTAGTTTTCTGTAAACAACATTTTGTGGGAATTTGAAGGTACTTTTTAGTAGGAATGGGAGAATGAGGGAAATATGAGAATTAAAATTTTAATATAAAATGAATAATGTGTTATGATTTGATGCATTCAATTGAAATTGCATTAAATTTCCATTCCCTAGAATTTTTTCCTCCTTCTACATTTATGGGAAAGGAAGTCTTCTATCTCTCATCAAGATCTCTATTTTAGGGAATGAGATAGGGAATCTGTTGGAGCTCAAAAACCATGTAGAATCCCTATAATCAGTGAAAATCTCTATTTTAGGGAATGAGATAAGGAAGTTGTTGGACTTGCTCTTAGATCATGTTTAATAGTAGAAATCGCTAAATAAACTGCTCATTTTCTTCTCCACAGTGGTAAGAAACCACTTTTTACTATTCATGTACCCCATTTGATTTTCTCTATCATAATCATTAATTTTACCATTAACATTTTCAATTACATTTGTCACCCAAAAATAAGTTGAATGTGAAATTTAAAATTTCGCATTTAAAATCTGCCCAACAATTAATTTAATAATACATTTTCATTTTGAAAATTTCATTTCATGTTTTCTAAAAATTATTAAATATTTTGGGAACAAATTATTTTCAGATTTTTAATTTTTTTTACAGATTTTAAAAATATTATTCATTTAAAATAAATCTTATAAATTTAAAAATTCATTTTTTTAAAAAGGGGGTTGGGACACGTGGTCCAATGAAAGGGTGTCACGTGTCCTTAAATTAAAGCAAAAAAAGATCAGCAACGAGTGGGACAGATGGGCCAATGGATGACTGCCACGTGTCCCTATTATGTACAAAAAAAGGGATGCATGTGAGCGGTCCCATCGTCTGACGAACGCATGTGAAAATGGGGAAAAGCAGGTCCCCTCCGGTTTCTTAATCGGTTTCCACACAAGAAACCATGGGATGATTTCTTAATAAGAAACCGCCCTAAAAATCATCACTGTGGTGTTTTCAGTTTCTAAAATGGTTTCTTAAAATTAAGAAACCACCATTGCAAATGCTCTTAGACCATTTTTATCCACTATCCAACCCAACCTAACTTTATTAATAAATAAATTTTCTCTCTCATCCACTTAAATAATTTACTATACAATCAATCTATTTCATTTCAAACAATTTATGAACAATTCAACCCAACTCTATTACATCAACTTATTTTATTATTTATCTTTATTATATATATTTTACACTAATATATGTTATTATTACCTATAATGTTATTAATATTTAAATAGCACAACTTATGAAGTGACTCAAAATTATTTGGCAAATGATAATTTAAATAATATAATTTAAAAAGTGTAAATGTAATAAAATCACAATAATTAAAGTTGAAGCTAAAAGGAAGAAACATTCAGTAAATTATAAATACACACTTTATAAACATTAATTATAAAGAAAGAATAAAAATAAAATGTTAATATCATGCATTAAATTATGAAAAAATTAGAAATATATTTGTAAAATAAACTATATACAATCCAAAAATAAATTTGTTAAAAATAAAATAGTTAAATATATTACTTAATTATTAAATAAATTAAAATTAAAATCAACATATAAGGGTGTGCACATGTCACATCCCTTACCACTAACTAAGAGCATCTAAATTAACACTCACTATAATTCAACAACACTCACTTTTTAAAATTTTTAAATAATATAATCAATCTCTCTCCTCAACTACAGTCACTAAAATTCTCATCTCCAATTTAACTCTACAATCATAACTCAATTCCACATCATCATTATTGTGCCCACATGATTTTCTTTTCTTTCACACATTTTTATATTTCTACAATCTAATATTTACTACAACATATATATTTTGAATATGATGTATATATATATATATATATATATTATGTATCTGTAGAAATATAATTTTCGTAAACATATAAAATTTTAAAAATTGGGCAAAAATATAACAATAAATTACAAACTAAATTGGAAGAGGTGTGAGAAATATATCAATGTTGGTATCTATTTATAGGGAAATTTTTTAAAGAATTTTAATGTCATTTTTAATTATATATTTTTGAAGATAATTATGTTTTGTCTATTTAAATACGTTAGAGAAAAATTACAAATTAGGAAAACACATGAAAAAATATTATTGGAATAGAGTTTAATTTATCTCATTAAAATATTCAACTCATCAATGGGGGACCCACCCATGTGATGAGTTGGGAGAGTTTTGTAGGGTGCTAATTTAACTCTCCTCCCAAATCCTCCTCCATTCTCCCACCCTTACTCACCAAAATTCCCCCATTGTAACCCTCCACTCACCAAAACTCACAAAATATGGAGGAGCATATTTCATCCCCATTCTTACGGGTTGTAAGCTTAAAGTTTCTTCTTTGATATTTTAGTTATGCCACATCAACAACACATTACATGGGTTGTTGATAAAATTAGTCTTATAGTCCTACAAATGGTCTTAATATATCACTTGTTGAATCTGATGAGAAAAAATGAGCTAGGTTTAAAGCAATTAATATTTATTAACTGGTAGATAGTTCTATCGTTAAATCTTCTGCCAACATGATAAATATACTTGTCTAAATGAAATTAGGAATGGTGAGTTTATGTGCAAGCCATTCTTGTAATTTATCAAGAGAAAAATGTTTTTATAACCCTACATAATTCACATAAATATCAATATACCCTTTTGATAATTGAAAGTGTAAATATAACCCTAGATAGTAAGTGCAAACGTACCCATTCCGGTAGATTTAGGCTGGAATTCGGTAGACTATTTTATCCCTCTGAAAAAGAGAGAGGAAATTACACCTATATCCTCCAAAACCCTTTTCTTCTTCTTTTCTTTCTTCTCCGTCTTTCTTTCTTCTCATTCTTTTTCTCCTTCTCCTTTATTCTTTCTTTGTCCTTCTCTGTCGTTCTCCTTCTCTGATGTGTGATGGGTCAACTTAGGTTTGGGTGGGCTGTGGTGGTAGGAGTGGTGTGTGGGTGGGGTTGTGGGTGTGGGTGTGGTGTGGATGATGAACGGTGGATTAGAGGTGTTGGGATGGTAGTTTAGGTGGGCTGGTGAGTGGCGCGACGGAGGTGAGGTGGCTGGTGGGGTGAGGTGACTGGTGGGGTGAGGTGGTGGTGGGTGAGAGGTGGCACTAGGGTTCGCCGGGATGAGGGGTGCATTAGGGTTTCAGTGGTGGGGGCTGGGTGTTGAGTGTCAAGCTGGTGGCACTAAGGTTTCAGTGATTGGGCTGGGCGTCGAGCAGCGGGGGTAGTAGTGCTAGGGTTTCGATTGCTGGGGGTTAGGCATCGAGGCTGGTGATGATAAGTGGGCTAGGGTTTTACGATGGCGGAGCTAAGTGAAGTTGCGGTGGTGACGAGGGCGGAAGATGGTGGTGGTGGGGCTGGAAGGTTGTGGTGGGACGACGAAAAGCTAGTGATGGTGGTGGTGGCCCAAGGGAAAAATTGTCCTAACAATTTTAGCTTTTAGACCAAAGGATATTTTAGTCATTTTATGTGTGGTCAACGTCGATCAGCGCCAGAAATGGTGTTTTAGGGTTATAACGGCACTTTCATCAACTAATTATGGTTGTTTTTGTACTAAAAATTATCTGAGGGTTATATTGATACTTACTCAAGTAGGTAGGGTTATCTTTGCAACAGGGGCAAACATTTCAGTACAGTCAATTCCTTTTGGCGATCTCCAAGGACCACTAGTAGAGTTTTGTGATGCTCATTGGTACCATCATACTTGAACTTAGTACGATACACCCATTTGCATCCAATAACAGTCTTATTCAGAGGTTAATAAGACAAAGTCCATGTCTTATTGTGTTCAAGTGCATTAATCTCATCAGCAATTGCATCACGCCAATGAGCATACTTTGAAGCCTCAAAATAAGTGGTGGGATCTGCATTAGAAGTTACTGCACCCAAAAATCTAGAATGCGTACTAGAAAATTTATCATAATGGACAAAATCAGTAAGGGGATAGAGAACACCCGAGGAATGTGATAACGTATGAGTGATCGTAGCTGTGGGGGAGGGGGCTTTCAAAACCAGTAATAGTACATACATAATCCTCCAAGTATGCAGGAGGTCGACGACCGCGAACACTCGATCGGGAAGGAGACAGCTCAATGGCAGAAGGAGGCGCCGAGTTAAACGTCGAGGCAGGTGGCGAAGCGTGTGTACTGGAGGAGGCTGAAGTAGAGGATGCTGCATCAGGCGGCGATACTGGAGGATCTAGTGGATCACTCGGTGACATGTAAGGCGTTTGGCCGCCAATGGTTGGTAGCGCGTGAGACGCGTGCGGCGGGTCTGGAGACTGCTCGAGCGGGTCTGACTGTTTAGCTGGCAGGGTAAGCCGGCGATTGGGCTTGACCACAACATCCGATTGCGATGGAAAGGAACGAGCTGGTGATGAGTGATGCTCTGGGATCGGCAACAGTGATGCCGGTGGTGAGGTGATGGCGCCACCGGTATGCCTTGGTGAAACCGAAGACAAAGATTCAAGGAACACATCACACAGAAACTGATTTTCAAAGAAATTGGCATCACGAGTGTTAAAGAAGGTACGGGATTCCAAATCATAAAGGCAATAGCCTTTCTTTCCGGCAGGATATTCAAGAAACAAACATTGACGACTTCTTGGTGCAAACTTGTCACGAAATCTGGGAATGTAGGAGGCAAAACACAGACATCAAATACCCGCAAAATCTTGTAATTTGGAGCCCATCTATATAGTAACTCAAATGGAGTACGACCATTGAGTTGCTATGTCGATGTTTGGTTAATCAAATAAGCAGCTGTAAGAACACATTCTCCCCAAAAATCAACTGGCAGATTAGCTTGAAAACACAAAGCTCGCGTCACATTTAACAAGTGATGATGATTGCGCTCAACACGACCATTATGCTATGGTGTATCCACTATAGATGTCTCAAAAATAATCCCAGGTTCAGCAAAGTATGATCTCAAAGGCAAAAATTATGTACCATTATCAGCACGAACACGACGAATGGAGCGCCCAAACTGGTTCTTGATTGAAGCACGAAACTCAATAAATCTAGATGCTACATCAGACTTAGAAACTAATAAATAAATCCAAATAGATCGGGAATAATCATCAACTATAGTCAAAAAATAAAATACACCAGTAGAGGATGGTGTCTTATAAGGACGCTAAATATCACAATGTATCAATTCGAATAAATAACTAGCATTAGAAGAACTCAAAGGAAAATTATGTCTAGTATGTTTTCCTCTATGACAGACAGAGAAAGGAACATAAACATTATTAGGACTAAAATCAATGATAGAAACAGAAGAAGGATGCCCAAGACGCTGATGCCACAAATCAGAAGAAGAAACCGAAGCAACCGTCGGAAGAGACTGCAAGATATGAGAATGAATATTAAATGTAGGGTCTTACTCCATTGGTCATCAGACAGAGTAGGACCGAAGTCAGAGCGGGTAGGGGTACGGTGCGCGATAGTGGAGGCATGTCAAGGATGCAACACAAAGGCACCATTTTCTTGAACTTCTGGTCCGCCATTCCCGACGGCGGCGGTAGGCTGATTCGCCACCATCTTCTTGAACTTCTGGTTCAATTCCTTGAACAAATCAGGTACTCCAGTGAGCATGAAACAAGTATCTTTGTCATGACCCTTGTGATTACAATGAGTACAGGTCAGATTCTTGCGATTAGTTGAAGTGGGAGCAACTGTCGAAGAACCCAAATGTGGTGGACGTCGTGATGCCTATGCCATCGAGTCAGTTGGAAATTCACGAGATCGAACAACGGCTCAGTGATTATCATCATGAGCAGCAAGAGCATATACGCGCATGACAGGAGGCAGTGGATCGGTGCTCATGATGTTGGATCACAAGGTGTGATAGCCTTCATCAAGACCCATGAGAAATTAGTAGATCATATATTTCTTATGTTCTTAGAAGGCATTGGCAGCATGGTTGCAAGTGCACATTGATTTACAATCTTCACAAGTGCAAACTAAAGAAGGCCGAAGGGAGTTGTAATAACCAAACAACTTCTTCATTTTGCCAAAATAAATGGCAATAGTCTGACCATTATGCCGACAGTTCTGTATATCTTGATACATCTGCAGAATTTTTGGACCATTCCCAAGAGTATAACGTGTCTTAAGATCATCCCATAATTCCTTAACCGTGGCATAGTAGCTAGTAGAAGAATTCAATGGTTGATCTAGAGTCTGTAAGATCCAACATACCATGGTAGCATTAACTCAAGGCTAATCAACTGCATTGGGATGATTATTAGGAGGTTCGGTAATGGTTCCATCAATGAAACCAATCTTCTTCTTGGCAAGCATAGCGCCACAAATTGTGGCAGACCATTCAAGGTAATTATCTTCACCTTTCAGTAGGATATGACAAATTGATAAACCGGGGTTGTCAGTAGTACTAAGGAAGTAAGGGTCATTCAGAAATCGACTAGTAGAGACAGATCCTCCAGAGCCAGATTGCAATTGCAACTATTTGAGTAAAGTTGCAATCACATTGGCGACATTAATATTCTGTAGCTTGTTTGCCTCAGATTCAGCAGTGATGCGGGCATACTCAGCAGCATAGGAACTAGAACCAGGTGTGGACATCGTTGTAGATCAGCGACAAGGGGCGGATCGGTGGCACGAATAACGTGGCGGCGCATGTGCTTCACGACGACAGAGCGTGGTTGACTTGCACATGCAAAAAAGGGCAGCGTTCGTCGGATCACGACAACCTGGATGTTGGCGGCGGCGATCAGCGAACGACCGGAGGCGGCAATCGACGAACGAGCGGCAGCGGTGATCAACGGGCATACTCAGTAGCATAGGAACTAGAACCAGGTGCGGACGGGGTACTAATTGTGTGTTTGTATTCATGATCTGTGGTACATTACATAGAGGTACAAAGACCTATGCAGAAAAGAAAACTGAATCTAATCTAATTACGATTACAAGTAAAATTCACATAATATTACTATTCCTTAATAATGTAATTTATCAATCAAAGGAAAGGGTTTAAAAATTTGTTTTCATATCCTCCTTGAAAATTTGGTTTTACCGTTTTAGCTTAATTATTAGACATGTGTTTCAACATATCCTATCTAACCAAGTTTGTAAAGAAAATAGCACACGAGCACACACAACTTGGTTATGAAATTCGGTGAAATCCACCTACATCTATGTAGCCTGGCCCAATTCAGAATAAATCCACTAATCAGAAAGATATAGTACAAAGTACACCATACAACTATACTTATCTTT
>JAULKM010000008.1:8047393-8062252 GCA_032355605.1 Rubia tinctorum
TTCTAGATTCATTTAATATTTGTTGGTTTGCATTTTTATTCATATTGATATTTGTTAGTTTGCATCATTAGTTGTTAGAAAAATCTTGAATTCAGGTGTGGTGGCTATACCAAAAGTGCTCTATATTAGTAGGTATTTTTATTATAGTTATTGCTCTGTTCCTCGTGGGATTGACCTTGCTTACCGTTATACAAATTAGTATTTCCTAAGTTTGCAGGTATATGGCGAGTAAAGCGACGTTCACCAAATTGGCGCCATTGCCGGGGAACAGTTAGTCAATTTCTATTTAATTTTACCTACTAATTTTGTGTTTTAGTGCTTGGTTTATAAGCAGATCATCAAAGCCGGATTTGATATTTGATTCGGAGATAGAGAAGACGACCAAGCAAAATAGGGAAAGAGTGAAAGAGAGTAATCTGCTGCACACGCTCAGTTTGGCCAAACAGGTACCTTTGACCCTCAGTTTGGCCAAACCAGCACCGTCGACCCTCAGTTTGGCCAAACAGCCCCCTGTGACCTCCAATTTGGCCAAACAGAGCCTGGCATTAAGAATCCAGCAGCATTAGAATCTGAAAGTGACATCGAAATGGAAGAAAGAGCATTAGATGAGAATCATAGGCACAATGTCGATAATCCTTACATGTGGGAACTCACTGGACATAGTGAAGAGGATCCTCCTACACCCATTCAGTTACCGGAGAATCACATTGAGATCAAACTCGCATTCTTGAATGTTTTACCTAAATTTCATGGACAGAATACAGAAGACCCGTACAACTTCTTGAGTGAATTCATCAAATTTTGCAAGGTACAAAAGAGGCCAAATAATGTCACCGAGGATCAATTCAAGATGGCTGCATTCCCTTTCAGCCTCACTGGAGCTGCAAACCAATGGTTTTCTAGCCTACCGCCTAACTCCATTTCGACATGGTCATAACTGAAGAAGCTTTTCTTGAAGTATTATTTTTCAGCCACCAGAACCGATGCTTTTAAGAAGGAGATTACGAGCATAAAGCAAGAATATGATGAACCATTGAGCGTTTTTTGGCTAAGGTTTAGGCGACTGGTGGATAGTTGCCCCAATCATCGAATGAGTGAAGGACAATTGCTTCAATGTTTCTACCAAGGAATTATTGCTTCCAACAACGATCTAATTAACTCTTCAAGTAGTGGTGGCCGAACTGGAACGATCTGGGTTCAGTTTGGCCAAACAGGGCCAACCAGGGCTCAGTTTGGCCAACAGGAGCCAACCAGGCTCAGTTTTGCCAAAAAGAAGCAACCACCTATATCAATTCAATCAAATGAACATGTGGGACTTAGTTTGGCCAAACACCCCCCTGCAACCTTCATTTTGGCCAAACAGGGCTCAGCAAACTTCAGTTTGTCCAAACAGGGCGCAAATTCAGAATTTGATCAAGAACAAGGTGAAGATAAATCTAATGAACCATGGTAGGTAAGTAAAAGGTTGAGTTTAAAATACCCATCTATGAAAATTGTATCACTATTTCCACGCAGGTTGGAGAGAAAGAAACAAGATTCTATAGATTTTTTTATCGATTTCTGGGGAAATGGAGATTAATCTTCCCTTCTTGTAGGTTGTAATAATACCTCCCATGAGCAAATTTTTGAAGGATTTTATTGCAGGAAAACCAAAGGACTCAAGCAAGATCATCATGGGTTAGTCGGTTTCAGTGGTGATACAAAAAGACTTACCACAAAGATGTAAAGATCAAGGTATGTTCTCTTTACCGTGTTATATTGGAGATAAAAAATATTGAATTTTCCATGTGTGATTTAGGTGCTTCCATTAATGTAATGCTTTTATCTGTGTATAAAACATTGAGTGGAGTATAGATGGTAGATATTAGAGTAATAATCCAATTGGCAGATATATCTTGTGTATATACTGAAGGGTTATTAGAGAATGTACTTGTAAGAGTCAATGATTTTGTTTACCCAGCAGATTTTTATGTGGTTAAGATGAATCATACTGGTGGTAGAGGAACACAGGAGGTATTGTTGGGACGTCCATTCTTGAAAACGGCAAACACCATCATTAATGTTGGTAATGGAACAATTTTTCTTGATTATTATGGTGAGAAATATAAGTTCAACATTGATAAACCCACCAAAAAATCTATAGAAACTGAGAATGTGTTTGTCATTGATCAAATCGACCCTCTTGTCCAAGATTCTCTTGAGACTACAATTTTGCAGGATAAGATGGAAATTTCATTAGCTACAGGTCCAAACGAGGTGTGTGTTCAAAGGTTAAGTGGTGGAGAAATTCTAGAATTATTATGCTCAACGTACTCAAAAGGAGAAGTATCCAGCACTGAAACCACCCTCAGTTCGGCCAAACAAGGCCAATCAGAGTTCAGTTTGGCCAAACAGGGCCAACCAGGGCTTAGTTTGGCCAAACAAGCCTCAGCGCCACTACTTGAGCCAACGACCATCTTCAGTTCTGCCAAACAGACCCATGAGACCCTCATTTTGTCCAAACAAGCACTTGCAACCCTTGGTTTGGCCAAACAGCCCTCCGAGACCCCTAGTTTGACCAAACAGGCCCCTTGAACCCTCAGTTTGGCCAAACAGGACCTGTCCACCAGATCAGTTTCATTGGATGTGAAAGTCTCAACTTCGGATTTAAAAGCATTACCACCTGATCGGAAGTATGTTTATCGAGCAGATGATGATACTCTTCCAGTGAGTATGGAGTCGCTCAAGTGTGAGGAAGAAAGAAAATTTCAACACGAAAAATTGGGAAACCTGCGGTTGGAAGCGTTTGACCAAACTGTGTGGTATAAGGAGCATACTAAGATGTGGCATAACGGGAATTTTAGGCCTAAGAAATTTGTGATTGGACAAAAAGTTGTTCTCTTTTAGTCCAAGTTTTGATTAATGCCATGGAAACTCAAACCAAAGTGGATTGGACAGTACGAGATAGCCTCGGTTTGGCCGAACGGGATAGTAAAGATTATGAGCATGAACACAAAAAGGACATTTCTCGTCCATGGTCATCGCATTAAGTCATACTATAATGCTTCGCAGGTGGCATTAGCGGAAGAAATTCCAATGTGCCCGACACCAGTTTATTAACAGCATCTGAAAGTCTAGCCAAAGACTATAAACAAAAGTGCTAATTGGGAGGCAATCCAATTTTCTTTGTTTTTCTTTAGATTTTTTATTTTATTTTATTAAATTATTATTATTATTATTGAATTTCAATTTCAATTTTTCATCCTCTCATTTTATTGATCTACAGAGTTTGAAGTACTTGAATTTGAACAATGGAGAATTCACACCTTTGGAGAGCTGGGAATCACACACTCTGTTTGGCCAAATAGGCGCAGTCAAAATGAGCATACATGACTCAGTTTGGCCAAACAGGGCTGATCAGGGTTCAGTTTGGCCAAGCAGGAGGTCTATGACAGAACTTGATTTTAATGAAATACTCTCCTCTTATTGGAATTTCTCCAAACCCACTATCATAAGTTCTCTCTTTCCCTTGTATTTTTTTTTAGTTTTTTATCATTATGTTTGACTATGTGTGCAACCTTTTCTCATAAGAACTTTGCATTATTTTCTTGAGGGAAAGCAAAGTTTAAGTGTGAGGAGGTTTATTGTGTGTTTTATTTTTTTATTTTTTTGGAAAAAAATAAATAAATAATTTGAACTTTTGTTTTTTTAGTCAAACATGTATTTTGAGTGTTGTGAGTCAATAATTTAGCATGAAGAAATTCTAGAAGCTCTTGATAAAAGTAACCTGCTGGTTGTAAATTTCATTGTTTAACAAACTTGATAATTTGATATGCCTTGAAGTTTTTGAATGAGATTTTCTATGATTTGTGAAATTCGATTGACATGATTTTTGGGATAACGAAAAAAGACGAGTTTAATTGAATATTTTAGCCTACTAAAGTGAGGTTTGAGAGTAGAACACTCTCTACATCAATCTTTGTTCTGAGAGATCACATTATTATACTTTGAGTTGTTATGTGTGAAAGTGATGGAAGCTACTAGGATGAACCACACAGCTTAAATTCCCTACAATTACATTAACCCCTAGTGAAACACTTTCAAACTTTGACTATGTTCTTTGATATGAGTTACTATATATTTAGCCAAAGCCTTATATTTATCCTTTCTCTTGGCCATATTATGCATGTTCTTGGAGTTGAAAATGATGAATTCATCCATTGTGTTCTCTTGAGTTCATGATATTACTGAGTATATGTTCTATTTCCCCAATCAGGAGTGTTAGAATTTGAGGGCTATGAAACATGCTTAGTTTGGCCAAATAGGCTCCTGTTACCTTCAGTTTAGCCAAACAAGTTCTGCAACCTTCATTTTGGCCAAACAACCCCCAGAGGGGGTGACTATGAGAAAAAAAATTATTGCTTGTTATTTTGCAATTTTTTTTCACGAGTAGTGATTATGGAATATGTTAAAGAAGAATGGTACTGAAAATTTTGAAGAAAAAAAAGAAAGAAGAAAATATATATATATATATATATATATATAATTGCACCTACATTTGATGTGATATTACTTGGTTTTCTCATACTAGCCATGAGGTTGGAGGCTGTTGGTGACTGTATACTATTCATCGATGATGGTTCAAGAAAAAGACATGCATAATATTTTGATCGATATTGTTTGAGTATAGAACCCCTAAGATTTCACCAATCTGAATGGTCTCTAGTCCCGTTACAACCCTTGAGAAAGACCCTCCTGATTTGCATATTAACTTCTCTGTGTTATAACTTGTGAATTATTTGAGTAACTGTCCTTCATATCTTGAAAGTGATTGAGTGAACCATGAGAAAAATATTCATTGCTTGTCCGATTTTGACAGAATTGATGATTAGATTTCCTGGTGTTGAATGCTTTCATTTCAATTACTTTGAGAAATGATAATTTCCAGGTGCATTAACGTGATTTTTTACTCCTTGGCAGGGGAATATTTATCGTTAGAATTAGAGTTTTTAAATGTTGAATTTTCGTTTGTCTGGTCGTGTGATTTTTATTTCCATTTTTTATTGAGTCGTTTTAGATAGAGTCTTATGAGCGAATGATATGAACACTTTGAATTATTGATTGATCTTATATTTTTCACTTCATACTTGAGGGCAAGCATGATTCAAGTGTGAGGATATTTGATATGTGTTATATTGTGTTCATATTTTGTGGGATTATTGTGATTTTATTGAGAATAATGTGCAATTTAGGTGTGTTTTCTGTGCAGATTTAGTGATTGGAGAATTTCGGAGGTGAAAGCAAGAAAGATGTGAAATTGAAGATTTTGGATCTTAAATGGGAGCTTAATAGTACACTCTTTTTCCCAATGAATTTTTTAATGAGGTAGCATGCTCCAATGGATAATGATTTTTTCATTATTCCAGCATTTGAAGGAAAGAAGAAAAGAAGCAATAAAGAAGTAAGTGAAGTGTTGAAGAATTAATGAAGAAAATATTGCTTCTTAATTTTGGCATTTGTGATTTATATAATTTTAAGAAAAAAGATATTTAATTTTCTTATTATTATTTAGCTAGAAATATTAATATTTTTAGTTTTCATAGAATTTTATTTACTTTTCAATTCCTTTAGAAGATCGGAAAATAGGGTTTGGAGACATATAAACAATCTGGATGCAGAGGGCGGACGGGAGTTTTATATTGTCACTTTGGTCGTGTCTGTTAAACGTATAAACTCATGTATATATTTGTTAAACGTAAATTATATCAGAAATTTTAAAAATATTTTAGTATTTTAAATTTGCTAGAACACATGAAGTAATATGTTAAACGCACGATGTAACTGGATGAACTAATGAGTAACGTTTTCATATTTTGCTAGATGATTCGTTAAGGTTTGGAATTTTATTAGATGCATTTTGTTACAAAAATTTTGGTGTTGTTAAATTTGATGGAACGTGTGGAGTATTAGGTTGAACGCACTATGTAAATGCATGAACACATGAAATAACGTGTTCATATTTTGCTAGATGATTCTTCAAGATATGGAATTTGGTTAAATGCATTTCATTATGAATATTTTGGTATTTTTAAATTTCCTAGAACGTATTAAGTAATATGTTAAATACACAATGTAACCACATGAACACATGAAGTAATTCCGTCTCAATTCTGTCTCAATTCCATCTCAATTTTTAATTAAGCCCGGAATTGAGCCTCATTGCACATGCTCTAAGACAATGTGCAATGCAGAGACCATTCTGAAACCCCTCTTATGATTTCATTTCATTAAATAATTAATCTCTCTCTTCCACCTCAGCAATTGAGACAACAACTAAATCACTCCATTTTTCTCCACAATAGTTGAGACCACTTTAAAACAACTAAATCACTCCATTATTTTTACCTTTAATAATTAATTTAAATACATTAGTTTACATAAAATAAATTGAAATGTAAAATTTACTAATATACTTTAATTTGATGAATTTTGTTCATTTTTTTAAATTTTGGATCAGAATTTTGAAAGAGCAGTTGGAAACAAAAAATTGAAAAAAAACAGTTGGAAACAAAAAAGGAGCAACAAAATTTTGGAGCAGAATTTGGAAAATGTGCAATGTCCGAGCCTGGTGGCATGTGCTCTGTCAGAGATGTCAGCGCATAGAGCGGTCTTCATTTGAAAGATCATTCCCCGGTCTGCATTCCGAGACCTCATTATGAGATTTTTCGATCCAGTTTTGTCCCCATTGTACATGTTCTAATTCAATCCGATACTGAATTAATCTACGTGGCTTGGTCTTTTTGGTGTTATTGGTGAATTGAGTCCTTTGTGGCTGTAGCACAATTAATCATCCGGTGATTAATTAATTAGTCAATTTTTGGGGTTTGGTGGTGTGCAGCTAATTTATTTTTTTGGTTTTGTTGTGAGCATTGTTTTTTGCTTCCTCAAGAAAGGAGATGTCTTCAATTAATTTGAAGATCGACAAGATTATCGAATGATATAATTTCAGTCTATGGAAAATTAAGATGCATGTTTTAATGTAACAACAAGGTTTGTGGAAGTCATTGGCAATGGTGGAATCCAAGAAATTGGAGAAGAGTGAGACATCCAAGAAACTTATTGAGCATACTCATATGAAGGCTCTAGAAGAGAAGTAACATTCGACAATTATGTTGTGTCTGGAAGATGATTTTATCGTAGAGATTGCAAGTAAAACAACTGCTGCTGGTATGCGAGTAAAGATTGAAAGTATGTATATGAAAAAGTCATTGGCCGACAAGTTGCTTCTGAGACAACGTAAGTTCAATTTGCGTGTGCAGGAAGGTTGCTCAAGATTATACTCGAAAACCTCTACTCTTTTCGTCCCACTTTAAATTGTTTATTTACTTTTTCACGGTTTTCAATGAGCATGTTTGATCGTAAATATCTCTAGTTACATATAATAATGTCGCATAAAAATTAATATTTAGAAAATAAATGTTAAGACAAATCTGACAATATATCACATGATATATTTATTATGTATATATTAATATATATTTGGGGTCAAAATTTGTAAAGTTTAACTCTAAAAAAGTAAATAAACAAGAGTGTGATAGAAGGAGTAGAGGATTGTCATAGGCGTTTCATCTTGTTGTTGAACTTGTTGCAGTTCTAATGATTCTGTCTAAAACAGCTTTAGGGGGTGGTGACTCCATCATTGGGTGTGAAAATTGCCTTTTTTATAAGCAGAGTCGGACCTAAACTTTTAGGGATTTGAAACAAATGGAAAAATTGGGCCACAATAGTATTTAGGGTAATATGTAATATTAGTAGAACGGGACCTCATATGTAATAAATCTATAATATATATTAAATTAGTCCATTCTTATCACATGACATTCATACATAATTCTTCCCACGTTGCATTCACACATAATTCCACATCACTTTCTAAAATTAATTGAAAATGTAATATTTTCCAAAGTCAATCCACAATCTACAATGCAAATCTCTCCTTCATTTTCAATGTTTGAGTATTTAATCAAACACTATTTATGAGGATGCACTTTTTTTATTTTCAATTTCCATTTGTTAAGGAAATTTTTTCATAATACTTTTTTTTACAAATATATATTTTTAAAATTGATACACTTTCCATTATGATTTATCTTTTTAATATTATCAAACTTCATTTCAAGATAATAAGTTAATCTTTTTCATCTACTTATTCTTTTTTTTTACTCACTGCAATCAATTTTTTCCACATAATTTAATTTGCCTACATTAATAATCCATCTAAAATTACTATGTTAAACATATAGTATAATAGCTTTTATTTACATATATAACTGTTTCTAATAAATTTAATTTTGAGACGGAAATCAGTATAAAATGGTTTATATAATTATTAAATATAGTATTGAGATTTTATTTGTAAATACTTTCAATGGTTTATTTAACACTTTGTAAATTTTATTTGAAATTTTTCTGAGAATTCGTCTCTTGAATACCGTTCCATAAGTTATGGAAAGACCGAGATTTAAATTGCAAATTAGAAGAAATCAAGATAAAAATATCGGACTGCATTAATCGAGTCATAAACTTATAACTATTGCATATCGCATAATAATTTTTAACATTGCAACTAATTTTTTTTTACTTTTCTATAATTCTATTTCAACTTCATCTTCTATATGTCTATGGAAAGAATGTATTTGCTAAGAGTTTGTCTATTTATACGACTTTGTTTTTATTTTTGTTAACTAATATTTAGTAATGATATACTATTTTAGTACATGTTAATATGTGTTTGGTAATAGTATTTAAAAATGAGTTCATCTCTAGAAAGAGCGTTTTTCAATAAGTTATGGAAAGATCAGGGTTTTAATTACAGGTTAGAAAAAATCAAGATAAAAATTTTTTGGGTTGCATTAATCGGGTCATAAACTTATAACTACGGCACGTTGCATAGTAAATTTTTAATATTGCAACTAAAAACCTTTTTACTTTTCTATAATTTTATTTCAATTTCGTCTTTCCATATAACTATGAAAATGTGGTCTTTCTCAAGATTTTGTCATAAAAAATTTAATGCATTAAGGTGTATTATATTTTTATTTTAATATTAAATTTAGATTGTCATAAATTTTAATTTTCTTTAATCTGTATAGTTAATCACTATAAATATTGACAATTTAAGACCATATACTTTTGAGTTAAGTGCTCAAATGACCTTATGTTTTGGTCGAAAGTGTCAATCTAACCCGGTAAAATCTAAAAGTGCAATTCTAACCCTATTATTTGGACGAAAGTGTCAATCTAACCCTGACAACTTGAAATTGGTCGGAATTCAGTAAAATTACCATTACATCCCTGACTAAAATAAATAAATAAGAAAAATCCATTTTGCCCTCTCTTTTCTTCTTCCTCATTTCCTTTCATTCTCTTCTGAACCCTTGATGTGACACAGATCTGAACCCTAGGGAATGTTGTGATTTTGATGTTTATTGATCCCTCGAGGAAGCGCAGGTCTGAACCATAGGGAGGAAGTCATTTCGTTGTGATCTTCTTGTTCATTTATCAATATTATGAACCCTACAGAAGCTTAATTAGAACTACGCCGGAGGAAAAGTACTCCGCCAAGTCCTACTTCGACACCCCCCAACGGCAAGCTCTTCACGTAGTTCTTCCTCCCAGTGGACCCCACACGCCGCATTGAAGACCCACGGCTACAGATCCGACACTGGCTAGCTTTTCCAGGAGATCTGCATCACCTTCGCCACCTAGGGATATGCCGTCTTCGCTGCCGACCTCATTGGCCACGACCGATCCGAGAGGCTCCGCTACCTCGGTGATATGAACAAAGTCGCTGAGTGTCTGGGCTGGGCTGGGCTGAGTTGGGAGGGTGCGGTGAGACGGCGAAACTTCATATTCCAGTGAACTTTCATATTTCGGCCATCGCCGACTGGGAGTGGTGTGGTGGCGGTGCAGCGGCGGTAGAGGTGGCGGTGAGGCGTAGCAACAGTGGTTTTGGAGATGATGAAGAAGAAGAGCTTAGGGTATTTTATCATTAGATTTTAAATTTTAAAACTAGGGTACTTTAATCTTTTTATATTTGGTCAATGTCGGAATAGTGCGAAAAGATAATATCGACACATTTGATGAAAAACTTAGGATTAGAATTGCACTTTCAAATTTTACATGATTAAATTGGCACTTTAAGAAAATAATAGGGCTAGTTTTGTATTTTGCCATATATTATTTTATCTAGGATGATGTATTTTATATCTTGAAAAAAAATGCATATATAACCCTACATATTTGATGAAAGTGCACATATAACCATGTTATATCCGAAAGTGCAACTATAACCCTACAAAATTAGATAAAGTGCAAAAATAACCTTTCCATACAATTGGATGCCAAATTTTGATGAAAAGCCCAATTAACCCTTGACAGGAACTCCAGCAGTCTAAGAATCTTTTGATTCCCGTCGGGTTTAACCTGACCCGGAGACTTCATTTTCTTCCAAATTGACCCGCTCAAGGTCATACCCGTACTCGCCTTCGTCGACGACATCAACCTCCTGCTGGAGCTCTCCGTAGGTCCCTTTAGCCGCGACCCTGACCCGGAGATTGATCGAATCTCCTCGTCAGCAAACGCCCCTCGCCAACCCTGGACTCGAAACTTATGCGGAAAGACCTCTGCCTGTTGAACTCGCTCTTGTCCATAGCCATCGTCGACACACTCCCATGGTGCACGTTGGCGTCCTCCTCCAGGAAGTCCTCCATCGAAGATACTGACCACCAACAGCGGCCCCCATTTTACTTTTCATATGGGGCCAGATTTCAGCTAAAAACCTCGAGGGTACTATGGTCTTTACATGTCTATCAACTGCTAAAAAATGCGAGTCAACCCCAAAAATAGTAGCACAAGGTTATATTCACACTTTTATTCAATAGTCCGAATTATATTTGAACTAAAAATTACTCAAGATTTTATCTACACATTCTCCTTTACATATGGTTATATTTGTATAACACACTTATTTCTTTTAATCAAAATTTAAATATTGTATTTATAGATTTCAAATTCAGCTAATTAATCATTAATAGCTGACCATATCACCATTTTTAAAAATGTATATCTAACATTAATAAAAAAAATTATCATTATAAATGAATTTCTCATTACATTTGATCGTGCATGGTTCAACCACTGATGTTGACAAAAATGTCTAACCTTTTACGAAGCACAATATTTATTGACCATGAAAATTATTTTTCCAATCTTCTATAGATTGTTCAATAAAAACATGTCATTTCCTAGATTGTCTTTTTTTGGTCAAGAAATAATAAAATTTAATCAACTAATCACAATAAATTAAAAAATTATTGGAATAAGAAGAAAATTGACATGATTAATACAATAGCACAAAGTTGAATTAGAAAAACTATCATCTAATTTTAAAAAATTAAAATTTTGGTAAAAATTTATACGATAATATAAATATATTTTGAACAAAGTGCATATAAAGCCTTACATAATTGATGAAAGTGCAGATGTAAACCGTGCAAATATAACACTAGTTATTTAGGTTATGTGATTGAGCGAAGCCCACCTGCTCATATGATGAAGATGCGATCTACAAATGATGGGATTGTGGTTGAGAAGAATTCAGCTCAATTTAGAGTGAAATCGGAGTCAATTAAGGTTGTTGAGGAATTTGCGCTTCAATTGGTGAAAGCCAAATCTGTTTCAAGTAAGCTTGACAATAAAAGGAGTTCGAATGGGTTTTTGAAGAAGACGATTACTGATGAAGATTTTGAGCAATTCGGAGTTTGTGAGGAAAAAGGCTATCACTGCCAGTACCAATTTGGTGAAATCTATACCCAAGGCAAAAGAAGCCATTGATGATGATGATAATGATTAGCATCCGACATGAAATGACTAGAACACCCTTTCAGCATGAAATGGCTGGGTAGCCATGGATGGTTTGAAATCTATACCCAAGGCAGATAGGGTTATTGCAAACCATCCAGCAAAGATTAGCATTATGCACCCTCCATCAATCAGATTATGCAATCGTCTATAAGCAAAAGCTAACTACAAACGCACTCTACAGACAGCCTTACAATCGTCTAAAAGCTATTGTCAGACAAACAATATCCCGGTAAAAGGTCTTGGTGTAAAAGGTGCCGGCCGAATATGCCATAACCACCATTTGAGTCGCATGATAGTACATTGGCGACTGTCAACAACTCGGGAATAAAATTGGGAGAAAACTGGGTTTCGGGGGCAGAAAATATGGACCTATTTTTAGGAGATTCCCATCTAATAAATTGACTACCAAAATAAGTAGATACTTGCATTTGTGAATAAATAAGAAACTATATAGCCAAGGTTTTTCCAATCATACTACTACGACCAAGCCAAGAGTTCTTATCACCTTTTTCCCAGCCAAGGGTTCTTTCTGAATCATTTCAACACACTCAAACGTGTTAATCTTTGACCCAATTGGTCTGCAAATTTGCTCTGGGCAAGTGTATATGAGGGTGTTGAAATGGACCAGAAAGAACATAGCATAAACTCTGACCATTACAATCCTCAAACATCAAAGCTCACATTCCATCGCAGAAAGAAGTTGGATATACATATGAATATGTGGAGAATGGATCAGAAAGAACGTAGCATTGTTTTCCTGTTCATATTAGTATCAGAACCACAGCCAATGTTTTCTTTCATCACTTCCCATATTCTCATCCCACACACAGTTTGAATGCAGGGGTGAAAAAAAAATAAGAAAGCATTAAAACGGGATCAGAAAGAACGTAGCATTGTTTTTCTGTTCATATTAGTATCAGAACCACAGCCAATGTTTTCTTTCATCACTTTCCATATTCTCATGCCACGCAGTTTGAGTGCAGGGGTTTAAAAAAATAAGTAAGAGAGCATTAAAAAGGGTTCAGAAAGAACGTAGCAGGTTTGTCTGATCATGTTAGTATCAGAACCACAGCCAATGTTGTCTTTCCTCATTTCCCATCATGTTATTGCAAACTTATAACAAATCCAACAAATTATACAAAACTTCCAAGGCTCATATCCGGGATTCTATTTCAGATTTTACAAAAATTTAAAAAAATTTACAAACAGGAAACTTTGACCTGGGAAAAGGGAAATCGAAGAGCAATTCAAGAAACGAAAGACCATATAGCAATCCAACCATTTCAAACATCAGTAATTATAACCATTATGCATCCTATCATCATTTGAAGCAGCAATTCAAAAAACAGAGAAACCTACCCGCAGATCATTTCCAAACTACTGTACCCATTCAATTGAGATGGATACACAGAGGGATTTTACTGCATCTGAAATTGGCCGAGAGTGTTAAATTATGTGAGAGACTGCGGCGGATTCATGCATATTTATGGATGGGAGAGAGTAAAAGCTAAAACCCTAGTAGGGTTTCGTTTTGGGTCGTAGATGATATGGGCCTGAGTTTTGTCTGGGTCGCACATTTAAACAATGGACTTGGGACTGTTGTCATGATCCAGGGGCTGTTTTGCAAATTATGGAGACTTCAGGGATTTAAAGGCTAAAACCGGGACATCATGCGCTGTTCATCACCATTTTTGCTCTCTGTTTTCTTCTTAGCTCATTAGTTTCCAATTGAACTGCAACTGATTGAGGGAGGCAGTTAGTTTCATGATAAAAAAAGGGGAAGTTAGTCAGTTAGGATATCTTTTGTTGATCATGTAATTTGGCTGAGCCAATTCCCTTTCTCTCTCCTCTGAAACTTCTTCTTTCTCGCCTCCATTGAAGCTGCATTTTGTTCTTCAAAGCTTGAATACGAAGTTCAGACTTCTTTTCTTCCCAAATTCTTTGTTAATTACTGAAAGATCCTTGGGGATCATAACAAGTGGTATCAGAGCGATGTTTCCTCAGAAGTTGTGGCAGAAAACACTAGAACTAAGATCCTTGAAGCTCACTGGAAGGATCTTGAGACCAGAGTTGGGGAGATTTCTCAGGAATTGAAGCTCCGGAATCAGGAACTGAGAGAGCAAATGGAGCTTACTAGTGCGAAGATTAATTCAACAGTGGAAACTACTCTGGAAGTTTTTCAAGCGGAAAATCAAAAGCAATAGAATGAGCTGAAGAAACAAATGGAGAAAATGATGGAGCTGTTGTAGTGCGGTGGAGAAACATCAAAAGGAAAGGAGAAGGTTGAGAGTTCTAACAAACCTCATCATCAGAGGATAACTACTCCTTCGAGCAACAATGAGGTTAGATCTGCACCTAATTTTGCTAGAAATTCACCTATATTGCTGAATCCTAGAGTTGTTATGAATTCAAATGATTAGAAGGATAAACTGGATTTCAAAGGGGAAAACTGTCAAGCTAGGGTTGAATTAGTTGTGTTAAAATGGACAAAACCCAAAGGATTGGGTTAGAAAATGTCTTAAATTCTTCAGTTACTATGATATACCTAAGGTTAGCAACTGAAGGAGTTGAAGAACATATCAGTTCCATTTGAAGCGAAAAAGGTCTTGTTATCCTACTCAGATGTTTTTAGCATTCCTAATTCTCTACCTCCCCACATGTAAATTGATCACAAGATTTTTTAGAAATCAGATGCTGAACCTTTCAAAATAACGCCTTATAGATATGCCCATGCACACAAGGATGAGATTGAGAAGCAAGTGACAGACATGCTAGAACAAGCTTTCATTCACCCCATAACTAGTCCATTTTCTTCACCTATGTTGCTAGTTTACGTGCTCAATTTATATCCTATTTTTAACACATTAAAAATCTAATTTTGTAATAGATTAAGGACTTAATTGAAAAGAAATTGACATTTTATCAATTAAGGGGCTAGGATGAATTCATATGTTT
>JAULKM010000008.1:8088621-8111731 GCA_032355605.1 Rubia tinctorum
GTAACGCGACTCACATCGATATCCAAGAAAGTTTTACCACAATCATCCAATGTTGAATATACCGTTCCATTGGAATGAATATTACAGCAAATTACCCCAACAATAAACTTATAGCTATTGCACATTGCATAATAAAATTTTAATAATGTAATTAAAACCTTTTACAATTGTATTACTCTAATTAAACCCGTGTTTCCATAAGAATATGAAAATACGGTTTTCTCTTGACACAATTTAAACACTTGCGAAAGATTAGTAATTACTTATGTGTTAAAGTTAAAATATTGGCGGAAGATTAAAAAGATTTAAAGTTACAAGTTACAACAAGTTTGATTTTCTAATTATTTTCTAGATGTTGTTAGACTAATAAGTTCCGTTAGGTCACAACAGAAGCAGTGAAGGCTGTATTGAGCCTGACTAAATTAATCTTTTCTTATATTTATATGAGAAATTTTCATTAAACTAATTACAGGGTTATCGAACACTATATTATCTAAAGTACAGAATAGTTATATAGAGGAAGTTTAAGGAAATGTGGCAGTACTCATAATTTTTTTTATGTTAAATGTTGTAATTTTTATAAAATTTAAAGAGTGTGTCTTTTGAAAGACGATCTTTCCATAAGTCATGGAAAACCCAAGGTTTAAAGTGTAAATTAGAAGAAATGAAGAGAAAATTTTTGGGTTGCATGAACCGGGTTATAAAATTTATAACTGCTGCACGTTGCATAATAAAACTTTAATATTGCAACAAAGACCTTTTACTTTTTTTTATTCTAATTAAACCCGTCTTTCTATAAGCCTAGGGAAAGACCATCTTTCCCAAAACTTTGCCAAATTTAAATATTATATTTTAAAAGATAAAATAAGTAATAATGTATATTTAAATGTGAAAATATAAAAATATATAGTATAAAATATTTTTTAAAAAATTTAGTATGTAATTTAGCAAATGCAGTGTATAAGTAAAAAGAGTAATGATACTCTCAGTAAAAATTCATAGTGAAACATCTAAGTGAATGATGTGGCATTAATGAAAAGGCCAAATCACTAATCATCTTCCCTTACAAAGTGTAACTAACAATGTGTGTATTAGTCATTTTTCTTATGGCACATCATTCACTTCGATGTTTCACTATGAAATTTCACTGAGAATATCATTACTCAAGTAAAAAAATACATATCATGAGACCCCTCAATTATAAGTGTATGCGTTCTTAAAAACATATTAACGTTTAAATTAAACATGGAGAGAGTCTCTTGTAAAGCAGTCTAAACTTAACACAGAAACATTTTGGCAATTCTTTTCCATTCTTCTCCACATCTCCTGCAGGGTTCTTTCCTAAGGGGAGGAAATGTTGAGAGGAATTAGGAAAGAATTGCAGAATGATCCCTGTCTAAAGTTTATACTGTCTAAAACAAGACCGTGTGTTAAACGTGACACTATTTAATATAAACACATCAAAACAAACTACTCCCTCCGTTTCTCTATTGGTGGCACCATAGGTTTAAATTTTTTGGTTTATGTGATGAAAATGAGTGGATGAAATTAAATGTACAAATGAGTGGATGAAATTGAAGAAATCTTATCAAAAATAAAAAAATGTGCCACTTAAAAAAGAACATGCTAATAAGATAAGTGTGTTATTAATAGAGAAATGAAGGCAGTGATACAATCAAAATTCGTGTGTAAACACAATAATTTACTGAATTAGGAATTTTCAAATTAATAAATGAAATTTATTTTAACTATTCATTTTAGATTGACTTTAGTTTGCAAAATGCTTATTATTTTGAGCAAATTACTTTCGTGACCCGTTAACTATCACGATCGTTCATTTTTTATTCCTTGTCTTTTTTAAAAACAATTTTAGCCCTTTAACTTACATAATTGTTAAGTCGTGGCACTTCCGTCAGGTCAAAGCGTCAATTTTGGTCAAAAACATCAATTTTAAGGGCAAAATGGTCATTTTCCATTTCTTTTTTCCCTTTTTTCCATTTTAAATATTTTTCTCCCTTTCCCATTTTCCCTTCCCCTTCCCCTCACCTTCGCTCCAGCAAATCGTGAAGTCTCCGTAGGATGCTCAACGGTGTTCTGATTGGGCGGTGGAACTTCAGAGGTTTCCAGTGGAGTGGAATACAGGACGAAGTGTGGGGAAGGTGCAGTGGAGCTTTGGTTTTTCGGAGAAGCTGCGGCTGGCTCGGGGGGGGGGGGGTTGGCACTGTCTCCTCCTGAATGGCTGTCGCCAACATGGATCATGCTCGAATGTGGAGATAACATGTGTGAGCTTGTCGGTGGTATAGGTTACTCGGGCTCCAGAGATGGTGTTGTCGTGGTGGCATAGGGGGTTCACGTGGTGTCGCGAGGATGATAAATGGTGATAGAGGGCTACCAACGGTGCCGCGATTGGTCGGTGGCAGAATTGCAGGAACAAAGTTGGGTTTTATTTTCAGGAACATGTGGGTGGTGGAAATGCAAAAATGCAAGAACAAAGTTAATTTTCAACAAAGGTTTCATGTTGGGCGGAGCAGTTGGAGGTTGGTTTCCCAACATAGATGTGGTTGCTGCATCTCCGGTGAAATTCAGCGGCGGTGGTTCTATGACAAGATTTTTAGCGGTTTAGGATGTTCTAACCTTGCGACTGGATTAATTTATGCTTTTGGGTGGCATTGTGTCGGCGAGTTGGTGGCTCAGGGGTTGGGATGGTGCGCCTAGTTAAGCAGACTGGTGGTTGGCGCAGCTTCTTCTTGATCAAAATGGAGTAGTTGGTGGTGGCAGATCGGCCGAAGTGATTGTTCGAACAGAGGCAGAGCGGCGACATCCTCTTCCCGGCGGAATTGAGCGGCTGGAGGTGGTAATTCCCATAGGTGGTGGTAGCTGCTAAAAAAGAGATTAGATGGGGTGGATTGTAAATATAAGGGGGCTAGGTTGTAGTTTTAAACTAGGGAGCTGGGTTTGTTAATCAAACGGATAAAAAGTCAATTTTACCCTCAACTAATGGATGAAACTTTAGAGTTTACGTTTTGACCTGACGGAAGGGTCAAAATTTCATCAGTTCTGTAAGTTGAGGGGCTAAAAATGTAAGTGGCCAAAGCTGAACGATCGTGATAGTTAAAGGGTCACGGAAGTAATTTGCTCTATTATTTTTTATTGAAGTTTATTTAATTATATAAGACCGGTCCTCAAATAATTAAAAAATAGTAATTTTTTATTAGCTAAATTTAACTACCCAATTCATAACTAGCTATCATACCTAAATATACTTCATCTCATAGTTGGATTATGGCTTTAAGGTTTAGTTTCCCACTAGTGAAAAGGTTTACACCGTTTTAATGGGGATTGTACAAATATTTAGTTGGAAAACTTAATTTTTCTTCGTAATTGATTGCCCTGAAGTTAATCACAAATGTAGATGGAACATTTGTGTGTGTTTAATCTAATGCATGATACTGTTGGGAAAAATTGGTACATTCCTTTTTGTGTAATCAAGATGAATATTGAAAAGGAAAGAGAAATAGGACACTGATAAAATATAAATGACTTTATTATGGTGTATTGATATCACATCAATGACTAACCTCATCAATGATGAGGGTTACAGTATATAGGGATACAACAAACCAAAATCTAACAAGATTCTAAAGTCTAAGGAAATTACCATCTATAATCTAACTTACAATGAAACCTAATTCTATATGGAAACTACCATCTATAACATTTCCCTACAATGAAAATGATTTCTTATTTCCCTATCAGTTATCACCCTCCCTCAAGCTGGAGAATGATGAACAAGAATGCCTAACTTGCGAATAAGATTATAAAATTGCTAATCGATAAAAGTTTTTTGAAAAAAAAAATCACCATCAAACGAATTCAACTTCACTAGCAGTATAAATAATAGCAAAATAGTAACAGTAGCAGTAGTAGAGCAGTATTCAACTTCATTAAAAATAGTAGCAGCAGTAGAGCAGTATTTGTCGAAATCCCTGCAGGCGACGACGACGACGCGTGAGGACAGCAACTGAACACAGCAGTGGCATGTATAGATAACAAAGCGGAGCGGTGCCGTCTCTAGGATCCTCCGGTGGCGGGGGTGTGGATCACGTCGACGACGAAGAAGGTAAGGACGGCGGCAGCAGCGCAGATACAGATAAAGATAAGGGGTCGCAGATCGAATCAGCCCTGCAGATACCATGATAAAATATAAATGACTTTATTATAGTGCATTGATATCACATCAATGACACACCTCATCAATTATGAGGGTTACAAAATATAGGGTTACAACAAACCAAAGTCTAGCAGGAATCAGATTCTAAAGTCTAAAGAAATTACCATCTGTAATATAACTTACAATGAAACCTAATTCTATATGGAAACTACCATCTATAGGATTTCTTATTTTCTTATCCAGAAGACCTAAATGGGAAAAAGTTGTGGGGCTATTAGTCCAAATCTTCCACTACATGAGGCTATAACAGGGTTACAAATATCTCACCCAAGTAGGATGGATACAAGGCTACTCACATAATGGTGGAGCACTCACTAACTAGAGAGGATGAATACTTCTCTCTAATTCCTCACTCTAAAAGTGAATCTCTCACTAAAAGATGAAAAATGGCTATGGAATGGAGTGAATGAGATTGAATGATGAACTCTTCTCCAACACCTCTATTTATAGGTGAACCAAGTAAACTCTAGAATTCTCTTCCATCTTTCCAACTACCATAGTAAATGCTTAAAGTCTTCTAGGAGGTAGTCTAGATTCTCCCCCATCTTTCTAGAAACATCTTCCTCTTTCATTTACAGAGAATTCTAGAATTAGAGAGGGAACCCAACAGATACTGTGATTGGTTTTGTTTGGTGGTTTTGCATCGATACTACTAGACAGCTACACAGTAGAGACCACTTAATATTTAGTTAGTGTATTTGTGTACTTCTCTTATTGCCACTCAGGTCTTTGATCAGAATTTTAATAATTGAGTAGTGCTATTGTGTAAACGAAGTCATTCCATTGCTTGATGTAAAAATCATTTGAATGTATGTTATTTGGTCAATCTGATTGAATACAAAAAATATAATGCTAATAAATTATATTGATAATATTACAAAATTACACGATCAAAGTAATATTTCGATACACCAGCCTTTTAAACCCATAGTTTGATTCCCATACAAACAAGAGCTCGTGTTACATTTAATAATGTCTCATTTTGCACCTCAAACATTTTGGCATTTCCATGTCTAAGCAACCTAAGAAAATCTTTACCATAATATTTTTTTCTCTAAGTGAGGTAGACCAAAGACGACTGTTGGAGCTGATGTATAAACATGAAAGAGTTAAAAGGGAAAGGAATTATGCAATAGCTCAGCTGGATTGAGTCCATGTTATTCGACCTTTCATCCCATGTCTAATATTAGTTAAACACACCATTACCCCCCTCAAATCCTTTTAGATATTAGCCTCCCTACCACTAGTTTTGGCTTCTTCTTTTTCCAATTCAAACTTGGTAACTTTAACCACAAATATAAATTGATATATTTATAATAAAAATATCATGTGAGATATTGTTAGATTCTTCTTAACATCTACTTTCTAAATATTAAATTTTTATGCGGAATTATTACATATAGCTGAAGATATTAATGGTCAAACATGATCATTGAATACTGTGAAAAAGTAAATATGCCAAAACTGTTTGGACGGAGGGAGTAGTAGTTTAGATCTCCCTTATCACTTCTTTTTCTACTCCTTTGTTTTTTTTAAATCTCACATTTTTGCAATAGTATGTGTGCAGGTGCAAATATGTGGGAAGATTCAATGAAACCACCGAAAAGTAAAAATAATGAATATCCCATTAATGTCCCCATCGTCCCAATAAAAATGGTACAATTTCTTTTTTCTCACTCCCAACATAAAATGGTGTAATTTGAAGATTAACTAAAATATCAAAGAATATGTTGTTAAATTCCGACAATATCTTCTTTAAGTTTAACAACTTTCAGACTGAACTCATTAGATTTCCAAAATATCATTAGTTTTCCACAATTATTCCCTATCATTACATTAATAAAAGAGCGAACTAAAAGTAATTTGCCAATTTTATTGGAACGAAGGTAGTATAATAATCTAACTTTTATCATATTTAGAATTTTTTACTCAAGTTAAATTATAGGGAGTGTGTCAATTTCTATTATTGACATGTAGGTCCTGCTATTTTCACATGAAAACGTGAATGAAAATGAGTCTAATTAAAATTAAATAATCTAAAAGATATTAGAAAAAAATGTGTTTTTTTAACTCAAACCTTGAGTTTTTTTAACTGCCAATTAATTTAAGGACTCACCGTAAATGACAACCATCCCATTTTTTAGTCAAATAACTTAATTACTCTTATTAATAAGTGATAATGATAACGAGGTGCATATCTGATGGTGCTTTCCTAGGTGAAAATAGTGATCCTGTTCAATTTATTTTCAGCCAGATTTAGTATTAACGTGGACATTTGAGTCATGCGAGTTTAGTTTTAGTTCGATTTGAAATTTCACTTGAAAATTCAAGTTTTAGGATTCGCGTCTAACTTTTTATACCGATCAAGCGATTAAACGACACTTGAAAAATATCCAAAATTTAAGTGGCACTTTTGACCAAACTCGAGAGCTCACGGTGTATTTATCATGAAATAATAATAGTTTAGCTAAAATAAATTTAAACGGAGTTTAAATAAATTGAAGTATAATGAGTTGAAAAGTATAAGGTGGTAGTCATAATAATAAAGAAAAGTTTCAAAAAGTAATACCTCAAATTCTACCTTTCTACTGTCATACACAGATTTGAAGTAAGATTAAAATCTACCAAATTGCACCTAAAAGCAGTGGCGGATGTACACGGGGCTCCAGCCCCCGCCAAAACGAAAATTACGGGGAATTTAAGTAGTAAAATATTTTTTGAAAAATTATCAGCCCCATCTGATAAGGAAAAAAGTTGAGTTTTTTTTATTACTGATAGGTCAGCCCCTGCCATATATCTATCCTGGCTCCGCCCCTGCCTAAAAGGGAAGGGGAAAGTTATTATTAACATATTTACACTTTAAGGCATGCAGTTGCGTGCTAGGATCATGCATGCCAAAAGAAAATTACCTTCCCCTCCTTTTTCACATTAACATCCTAATGATGAAAAAAACATTAACATCCTAAGTTATAAAAAAGGGGGGGAAAAAAGAGAAATGTGAAAATATCTACAGACATGTAAATTAACAGCCGGAGTTCATGATTTTTCTGGCGGTGGCTCTGAACGGACAACCGGAGCCGACAAAACCATCAACCAAGTGCAGATACGTCTTCAGTTCATGACACGCTGCAAAATACTCCACCGCATTCGGGTACGGCGACGCGCCGCCGCTCAGCCGGAGCTCGCAGCCGACGTCGGCGTAAACCAGCTGACTATCCTCCACCACCTTCTGCACCCACCCCGTCAGATTGTTAATCCCTAACCTCGTAAACGCGCCGGTGCCCCAGCGCTCATCGCCGTCCTCGAGAATGGCCGCCGCAACGCCGTCATCATCATCATCATAGCCTGACTCACCGCCGCCGCCTTTGTTATCGAGCACGAAACCGGGAAGTTTTGTTACGAGATCGTCGGAGTTCACTATCCGTAACACCTTGGTGCCTTGCTCCTCCAGCCGGCACCGCAGGGTCCTGTTCCCCACCCGCGGACCGCCGAAGGAGATGACGGTTACCAAATGCTTGGACTTGAACTTGAAGGCGTCTTTAATGTCGTACGCGGCTACGGTGGCTAGCGCCGCCCCGAGAGAATGGCCGGTGAAGGTGAAACTCAGCGGCTCATTCCCGTAGGCGGAGAGGATTTTCCCGATTTCTTCTCTCAACAGATCCTGCAGGCTTTTGCATGACTCCGTTTTCGAATTGTAGAGGCTGAAGAACCCGGTTTCCACCATGGGAAGAGACTCGCTTCCTCCGCCGGAGGTCTCGCCGGAGATTGGAGTCAGGGTGGCTCTCAGATTCTCCAGCCACTCTGGGATTGTGGCGGTCCCACGAAACGCAATCACCACGTCACGCCTTCCGAGCTTTGAAATGACCCTTTTGTCCTTACAGACCGCCACGTACCCGATCCAACTGGACCGAGATGACATCCAGCTCGGAGCCATCTCGAACCAGTTGGGGATAAGTTGGATACCGGAAGTGGCGCTCAGGTGCTTCGTGACCCGGTACCCGGTCCTCGCGAACCCGGAACTCACCAGAAGCTTTTTCTTGGAGTGCTTGCACTGGCCGTAGGAGGGAGAGCCGGGGTTGAACTCACACGACCGGTAGGCCGCTTCCACGAAATAACCGTACCGGATGATCTCGGCACGGAGATTATCGTCGAGCGGGTCTAACATCCCCTCCCAATCACTGATTCCCTGAATATCCATCCATCTGGACCCCACGCTGGCCGCTGGGCGGCCGAACAAGGAGGTGGAGGAGGATGCCGCGGCCGGTTCCCGAAAACCGGTGCGGTCGGTGGTGTAGGTCATGGTGGAGGAGGCATGGGATGCATGGGGAGGAAGAGGCATGCATCGTTTTAATGGAGATGGATTTGGAGGAGTGGATTTGGAAGAGAATGATGATTGATTTGTTTGGAGTTTACAATCAATGGAGAAAGGGATGCACCTCATGTTTGTTTGCTTATATTTGAGGAATCTGGCAAGTGTAGGTATAGTGAAAGATGGTCATGAAGTGAAGTGTGAAATTGTGGTGTGTATATATAGAAGGGAAGAGGGAGAGGTGTGTGGGTAAGTATGCACATCAGTTTTAAAAAATGGTAAAATTTTAGTTTTCGTTTTAAAAAAGTTTAGCCTCATAATCCCTCCATCCCAGTTAAATCTGCACGGAACCTTTTTTCCAGTTAAAGTTGCCGCATTTTTTAGCCCGATAATTTTAATTTTTCACAACATGTAGTTTCTAAATATTTACCTTTTATGTGTCGTTATTGTATGTAGTTGCATATATATACAGTCAAACATATTTATTAGAGACTGTTAAAAAGATTATGTGCAAATTTAGCGAACGGATGGAGCAGTTTTTTTTAACCTTGTTGCAATATTTAAAAGATGGCAGTGAATACTTTCATTATTGTTGCAAATGTCACCTATGATGCTAGTCCAGTGGTGCCGATCAACAAAGGATGTCGCTTATAGGATGTCGTAAATGTAAAATCTTTTAAATTTAAATAAAATTACTTTCTTACTTAATAATAAATCAATTACTATAATATAATTCTATTTAAATTTATTTTTGAGCAAGACTGAAAAACAATATTATATATATGAAGTACATTATTAGTTTTACATAGGTATGCTGTTTTTCACCTGATAATTAAAAAAAATTTAAAAAGAAAGTTTAGCATGGTTATTTTGAAAAATGAATCCTAGAACCTGCCATTTCCAAGAAGTGAAAATGGATGATATTAATTTGTGGGGGTGCGTGCATTTAATTAGAGATGGTGACTTTGTATGTGCAGGAGACTCTATACAATGTTGCCACCTGTTCTAACCAACGGTTTTCGCTATGGGAAATTCACACTTAATTACTTCTTTCATTTTGGAGGAGTGTGAGGGCATGAAGGCGTAAAGTCCTACGTTGACTCCTCGAGTCCTCGTGAACAAAATTACGTCATTCACCACTATCCTACTAATTAATTGTGTATGACTAGACTTTCAAAAATACTCATAGAGATTAGAGCAAATCCAACAGGTTTCTTATAATCGGGACTTTCATTAATTATACGGATTTTACGTGATTTTTCATCTCTAACATATTCGTCATTTCATTCCCTAAAATATGGATTGTGATGAGAGAGAAGACTTCATTCTCTATATTTGTAGAGAATAAAAAGATTGTAGGGAATGAAAATTAATGCAATTCCAATTGAATGCATAAAATCATAACACACATTCATTTTTCTATTAAAAATTTAAGTCTCATATTTCCATCATCCTTCTGTTCCTACTAAAAAGTAACTTCGATTTTTAACAAAAAATTTTTTAGAGAAAACTATTGCAATTTCAAACTCACATGGGATGCTTATTTCTATCTTTTAAAGATTTTTTTTTTCCAATAATGATTTGTTTAGAAGATTGAAATTAATGTATTTGTATTTATAGTTTATAATTTTTAATTTTTTTGGATATTGTTACATTTTATTTCATGAATATATAAAACAAAATATGAAAAGAAAACTAGTTTATACTAACATCAATATTTTTGTTTATTTGTTTATTATTTTATTTTTAAATACAAATGTCATCATTATTCTAAAGTGTCACTGACAAGAGTGACTTTTTTTAAAAAAAAACCAAGTATAATATAAGGGACAAAACCGATAAGAGTGATATTAGGTAAAGATAAAACAAAGGCCAACTCTCATCTTTCTCAGAAGAATTCTTATCAATTTATCATCCTCTCATCTTTCTCGCAAGGCCACATTCTAGGGTTTATTTAATATTGGTACACTTTCTATATTGTTTTTTTTGTTTTGGCACATTCCAAATATAAAAAGATTAAAATTATTTTTATCCACTAATTTTAGTTTTTCTATCTTGCATTCGATTTGTTCAACTCAATTGGAATATTCTAAATTATTGTGTCAAAAAGTGAAGTGTTAATATTAGTTGAATGTAAGGAGTACTACCTTCTATTTTAAATGGGTGAACATATAAAAAGAATATGTAAAAAATAGCTTCTAATTAATATCGAAATTCTAGTTTCAAATTTGTTATATTGAAGTTTTTAAAAACTAACTTAGTTTTTATAATATATTTTGAAGTGATTTTATATAAACTCTTAGTTTTAAATAAAAAGTAACTCTAGTGTAATAAATGTCCGATTATGCAAAATAGGGATGTTGTTAGAGTTGAGTCAAAAAAAATATACGGAATTTTGCGTTTTATTCCCTATTCTAGAGAAAAGTTTAGAGAAGTTGTTAGACTTGCTCTTACGGATAACAATAGTATAATGACACGCTTCACACAAACTCAATTATTTTTAGAGATTATGGATAACTCTTTTACTCCCTCTGTCCCAGAGAAAACTTCCCATTTTTCGGTCTACTTTTTTAATCCATGTTTGACCACCGATAACTTTAGTCACATATATAAATTGGTGTATAAAAATTTGATATTTAGAAAATAGATATTGCATGTAATCTAATAACATCTCACATAATAATGTTATTAACTATATACTGATTGAATTTTATGGTCAAACATGGTTTGAAAAAGTTGATAAACAAATAGAAAGTTTTCTATGGGACGGAGGTAATATATTGACTTGATAAAAAAGGTATATCACATGCTAACCATTTGGGCTTGCCTAAGCCAAGTGACCAGGATTCTGTGTCTGGCTTGGTGTAATCTGTGTTCGAATCACACATGAATTTATGGAAATATAGTAAATCTGCCACTATTATTGATATCTTTTTCTATTATTATTATTTAAAGTTTTTAAAATAACCATTCAAGTGCTAAAAAAACTCACGGTAGCAATTACAACAAGTGAAATAAATATTCAATTCAATTAGCCTCTAACAATAACTAATTTACTGCAATAATATTTAAATTACATGTTAGCTAGACTGATCGTTTTTACAAGCTAGTACAAATTAGAGATCTAATAAAAATTGTAATATCGCCATCATGATATTAACTCTCTTCTTGCAAAAATATGACCATTTAGCATAGAGAAACGCATCATCACTATCACTACACCAAACATGGATCTTCGAAAACCGTAATAACACTTTATCCAAAGAACGGTCTACATTGTCAAAACTATAAACACTTTGAAAAACACAGATAGACTCATCCAAATAGATGGAAATTCAGATACAAAAACATAAAAGAAACCACAAATACACTATCTGTCCCACCTGATCGAACAAAATACATCGACATTAACAACATAATTGAGTGATCACCATGAACAACTAAATCAAATGATCATCATGAACATAACGATGGAATCCATCAAGTCGAAAAATAATATTAATGTATGGATACAAATCTACACTTATTCAGTAACATAAATATTAAGAGAATAACAATTGAAAAAGCTACTCTATATCTTTAATTTCTTCAAATCAATAATAAAAAAACTACTCTTTCCCTCTACAGTGAAAATATGAGGAAAAAAGATTGAAGGAAATTATAGGATTAGTCACTACTACAAACTAAGTTCATGGTAACACTTTACTTGCAACACTTATTATAAATGTAAAGTTTTACTTTAACCTTTGAAAAATATTATATAAATACTGAAAAGTGTTATCTAGACTTTTTTTTGCATTAATGCAACATCACCTTATGTAATATTTGTAAAAGTATTGTTATATGTGCTAATAATACTAAGTTGAAGTTATTGCACTTTCTTGCGCTTTCACTTTATAAAATTCAAAGAAAAAATAATGGTTAGACTATAAAATTGGGCTAAAAGTACTCATGTGAAGGATATGAGACTAATTTTCCAAAAAAATTTACACTAAGATAAATTCTCGTAGTTAAATCCAAAGCTATGAAGTTTATAATAAAAAGGAATCATTAATTAAACCCACCGAAATTAATAGGCCATATATAGTGGAGAAGAGAAGTACAGAATCTTCGTTGACTATGCTATAAATGCATGGTAAAGGAAAGGCCTACACAGTACACTGCGTATAACCATAATTCAATGGTCGGAGGGATAAAAGAAATCGGAAAAGAGAGCGTCAATACACGTATCTTTTGTATTCCTACGTGGGTGGGGTGCACCTGAGTTTAATTGTCCTGCCAGTATTGATGAGATTAGCATGATGTTTCGAATATTCTATGGTGTAGCTAAATAATATAATGTATTTTATTGTCACACGTCCAAATACGTATATAAATGTATAATATTTATTTTAAATTTCAAAAATAAAAAATAAAATCTTAAATCTTTCTTTTTTCCTTCTCTCATTTGCCGGTGCTACAGCCATCGACAGCAAACTCCGTTAGAAAATTTATGCTCACCACTCCTACTCGTCTCCTCTAATAGAGATATACTCCCTCTGTCTCACAATTATTATCCACTTTTCTATTTTAGTCCGTCCCACAAGTTTTGCTCACTTCTGAAACTTACATATTTTAGTAAAATTGAGTGATTATTAGTTGAGCCACATCAGTTTTCTTAAATATTGAGTAAAAAAGTGACTGATCATTAGTTATGAGACGGAGGGAGTGATTAATTTAGAATGGGGATAATAAATGAATACCCTTTCTGATTTGTTTTATATATATCCGGTTCAATATTTGTTTCTACTTTGTATACCATTTGTACTCACTATATACATATATCAATATACACAGTCACAATTATTTGTGGGTTTTACATTTTATCATGGTATCAGTTAGTTCTCTCTAAATATTCCTGGCTTATACCAAAAAAATTCTAAAGCTTATCCTTTTTCCCTGTTTTCCAATCTACGGCCGCTCTCCCCGATCGCTGCCACCTTCCAGTCGTCGTCGACCGGTGCTTGGAATCTGGACGCCGCCGCCTACACGCGTCGTCGCTCAACCGATCATGCACCACTGCATGACCATCACACACCGCTGATTCGCACGGTGCTCCTGCTCTCCGTCTGCCACTGCTGTTTTTTCTGCTATTGATGCTCTTATCTTTTTCCATTCATGAAAGTTATATTAGTCATCCCAAGCCAATCACAAGCTTACTGTGTGGTTGGTGCAATTTGAGTTTTCTTTGTGTTTGGATCTGTTCCTGTTTCACTCCTGATGTTGTCCTTTCTGATTCCTTCGTTAATTAGCTGCATCACCATCAAGATTGATGGTTCCAACTACTCACATTGGCATACTCCTGTTACTTCTGTTTTGTGTTCTATTAAATTTCTTGGTTTTGTTGATGGATCTACGTCATGCCCAGATCCACCCACCGATTCAACCCCTAAGCGATAGTCTGACAAAAATTCTGAAGGTGCTGAATCCTGTGCAAAGGCTTCCTCAGATGCTTATGATTCTTGGATTCAGTGTGATCAACAAATTCAAGCATTATTTTTTCATCCCTCGCTCCATCTGCGATGACGGTAGTCGATGGTACGATGATTGCTGCTCAGGTATGTGATGCTTTGGCTGCTAAATATCACAATGCTCATTGTCTTCATCTTCGTGATTTCCTGTACGCCATTCATTAGGATGATCAAATGGTTTAGGATTAATACTCCCATTTTAAAGCTCATCTTGATGAATTGTGTGTTATGGGTAACACTCTTTCCAACGATGATATTGTTAAGTTATTTTGTAGTGGTATGAATGACAAGTTTGCTTAATTTTCAACAGCCCATATGATTATTGATCCTACACCATAGTTGTTTATTATTGTGGCTGAAGCTGAAGCTCTAAAGTATTTTCTTAAAGCTCTCTCGACTTCTGTTTCAGGACCTGTTCCTGTTGCTTTTTCTATCTCTCAGCAAGCCTCCCAGACAGCTAGCCCATGGAAGAAGAGGCCACGAAAACTGGCATGACAGGGGTGGCCTTAGCAGGAGCTCCGCCATCCGATCTCTAGCTCCTGGGGCGGCTAGGCTGCGCAGGGTGGCCGTGGCGGTGACACTTACATGTTCCAGTGGTATCATTGTCTCGGTCATCTTGTTGAATATTGCTACAAGCTCTCTCATGTATCTCACAATGACCTTTCCAATTCTGCAAATATAGCTCAGCCACAGCATTTTCAGCAATACAATGTTGCTTCTGACTGGTATATGAACTCTGGAGCTACCAATCACATGACTGGTTCTGCATCCAACGTGGATATCGTCACTCCTTATAATGGTAATCGTCGTGTTTATTTTGACAATGGTTCTTCTTTGCATATTTCTCATATTGGAAATTCCCGGATTTTGGATTCTCTTACTTTATCTGATGTCTTGGTTGTCCCGAATATTACCACGAATTTATTATCTATCACCAAGTTAACCTAGGATCTAAATGATATTGTTTGTTTTGATGACAACTCTTTTACTATCCAAAACATGGTTACCAGGATACCATGAGAGGGGTCTCTACATTTTAGATTATGGTGTTGCTGCTTTAGTTAACTCAAATAAAGCCAACGCGTTATTTGAGCTGTGGCATAGTCGTTTAGAACATGTTCATTTTTTATGTTATTTCATCTTTGAGTAGAACTAGTAGTTTGTCTGTTACTAGGTTGTTGCCTAAGCCTCATTTATGTTCTTCTTGTGAGATGACTAAAGAAAAGCATCTTTCTTAATGATAATTTAAAACGCGCATCACATAATTGATTTAGTACATTGTGTTCTTTGGAGACCCTCACCTGTTGTCACTCACGTCGGGTACCATTATTATGTCATTTTTGTTGATGTTTTTTTTGTTGATTTACTTGGTTATATCCTCTATGAAGAAAGTCTGATTTTGTAAAGGCTTACATGCATTTTGAGGACCTTATTGAGAATGAGTTTTCTACCACCATTAAAGTCTTTCATGCTGATGGTATGACTGAGTTTCTGAATCATTGCATGCGATCTCATTTTGCGTCTAAGGTCATTCATCACTAGCTTTCTTGTCCTTACACTCCAGAGCAAAATGGTGGCGCAGAGAGAAAGCATCGTCATATTACTGAGACAGGTTTGTCGATTCTCTTTCATTCTGGCCTTCATAATTACTTTTGGTATGATGTTTTTCCACAACAGTCTACATCATCAATAAATTGCCTACTCCGGTTTTATCAAGTCAATCTCAACTCTATGTTATTTTTGGTACCTCTCCTTACTAATCCAATTTTCATCTATTTGGGTGTCAAGTTTTTCCATATTTACGGCCCTATGCTACGCATAAATTAATGCTTTGGAGTCTGTCTTGTATATTTTTGGGTTACAGTTCACAATACAAGGGTTATCATTGTTTTGATCCTCTTATAAAGAAGGAGTACATCACTCATCATGCTCGGTTTGATGAGCTATTTTTTCACGCTATTCACTTGATGTTTCTGCATTTTTGGAATCTTCGTCTGTGCCTTCGGAGGTGTTTGAGTAATCTTTTCCAGCCGAATTGCCCATTATTTTGGATAATTCTGATTTATATTCTTTAGCGGGAGCTCAAGGTTTATCTGGAAATTGTATTTATTTGCCGCACACTAACTAGCAGCCCCTACCACTAGCAACTCTGCTGCACACGCTGCATACACGGCTACACGTGCCAGCTTACCACCAGCGCGTACTGACCGCATGCCACCACCAGCTCCCCGGCTTCAACTACCCTGGCTCCAATAGTTTCTTTTTTATATTTGACTCTGCATGCTGACCTTCACGTGCCGCCTTTGTCATTAGCTTCCCCAGAATGACTATTCTTGGGTTTTTGGGACCCTCTTCTCATCATTTGATGGCTATTCAATCTCATATTGGCTCTCTTAAGTATAAGGATTTTTCTGACTATGATATTTCTTGTTAAATGAGTGCTTTATTTGCTAAAATCGGGCCTTGAAGTAATTGCTCGGCTGTTAAGGATCCTGAATGGGTTGCAACCATGGATTATGAGATGATGGCTCTTCGCACTCAGAAAAAGTGGAATTTGGTTCCTCGTCCATCTACTGCAGATGTTATTTGTTTGAAATATGTTATCATTTGAAGTATAAAGTCGATGGCTCCCCAGACAGGCACAAAGCAAGGTTAGTTGCTCGGGGTTTCTCGCAATTATCTGGTTTTGATTATGATCATACATATAGTCCTGTAGTGAAGTCTTCTACTGTTCGTGCTGTCTTATCTCTAGCAGTTACTCGAAATTGGCCCTTACGAAAACTGGATGTTAAGAGTGTATTTTTAAATGGTGTTCGCAACTCTTTGGTCTATATGGACCGACCTGCATGATACAAAGACCCCATGCATCCTAATTTTGGTTGTCGTCTGCGTAAGGCAATTTATGGTTTCAAGCAAGTTCCACGTGCTTGGTTTCATCATTTTAGCTCCTTTTTTTATTGGCCTAGGTTACGTATGAAGTTCCTCCGATACATCATTGTTTGTATTTTCACAAGGTGTCTCTTTAGTCTATTTGTTTATTTATGTTGATGACATTATTATTATTGGGAATGATGGTTATCCCATTCTGAATTTTATTGATTTGGTTAATCAAGAATTCAAGATTGCCGATCTTGGCACTCTGCAGTATTTTTTGGGTTTGAAGGTTGTTCGTACTTCCAACGGCTTATTCCTTAGTCAAGACAGATACGCCAAGCATATTTTATTGTGCGCTGAGATGTAGGATTATGCGCTTGTTGCCATTCATTTTGTGGGTTTTCACAGCTTGTTAGCTCTTCCTGTAAGCCGTTTAGAAATCTCACTTTTTATCGATCTTTGGTTGGTGCACTTCAGTATCTGTCGATCACATGTCCCAATTTGTTTTATACTGTAAACACAGTCAATCAGTACATGCAGGCTCCTATTGATAACCATTTCCAAGTTGTTACTCGAATTTTGAGCTATGTGCGAGGTAATATTCACTACGGTCTTCAGTTTCACGTAAATTCATTCGCTTTACCAGTTCTGGGTCATTATGATGCTGATTGGGCTCATTGCATTGAGACTCGTAGGTCTACATATGTTTTTCCATTTTCCTTCGTGGTAACCTGGTGTCTTGGAGTGCTAAGAAACAAACTATAGTTCCTCATTCTAGTTCAAAATCAGAATATCGTGCTATGGAAAATACTACTGCAAAATTGGTTTAGTTAATGAAACTTTTTTGGGATTTACGTGTATCGACTCACGTGCCTCCTGTTTTGTTGTATGGTAAAAATAGTGTTCTCTTTCTTGCTCAGAATCCAATTTCGTACAAGAGAGCCAAGCATATTGATATTGATTATCATTTTATGCGTGAGATGATGTCTTCTGGATAGCTCAAGGTTGCTCATGTTTCTATGGACTTGCAGCTTGCTGACATCTTTATGAAGGGTCTATCTCTTCCTCGATTTGAATTCTTACGTTCCAAGATTTGAATTGTGACTTTTCCTACGCTTCGCTTAAGGGGGGAGGGTTGCTTAATATATATATAATTGATTTAGAATCAGGAAAATAAAGGAATACCCTTTGTACTTTATAAACCTTTTGTACTCACTATATATATTTCAATACACACAACCACAATTATTCGTGGGTTTACATTCTATCAACCTCCCCTCACTATCACCTTCCCGTCACCACTATCTTAAAACCCAGCCTCCCTCCACCAAATCCTAGCTCCGCCAGCCCCCATCCCTTCTGCTTCGTCTTTGCGGTGAGAATAAAACCTTCTGCCTGTAAACCCAAATCCTCCTTTTTCGATGAAAAAAAATCCCTTCCACTGGTGTTGAAAACCAGATCTCCTTGTCACCCTCTGTTGACTGAAACCTATATCTTCTGGCAAGGTTCTCGCCGGCATCGCGAGTAAACCTCGAGCTGATACATTTCTCTAAAAAATGAGCATTCGAGAACTATTTGATGAGAGTCATGCAAAGAGAGCCCTTCGATGAGAATTAGACATTGAGAACCATCCGTCTAGTGAGAGCTAAGCGGCGAGAACCATCCGACTAGAGCCATGAGGCGAGAATTATCCAGCGAGAACTACATAAATGTTCAAGAACCTCCCCCGCCGCTCAAGAACCACTACTTTTGGTCGGGGAATGAATTTTGACGATGGTGAACAGGGAGAGGTGGTTCTTGATGTCCATGGGATTCTGACGAGAAGAGGTTCTTGATGTCTAGGAAATTCTGACGGGAAGAAATTCCGGGGATGGGAGAGAATTCCGGTGATGGAAAAGATATTATGGTGAAGGCAAAGGGAGGATGGTAGGTGGTTCTGGAAAATTAATTACAAAATTATTTTTATTTTATTTTAAATTGATCAAGTATTATATTTAGTATAAATACAAGGCTTGATTTTGTAAAATTCAGAGCGTGAAATAATAATTTACATATTCTAGAGTCAAGCAACACATATGAAATGTTATTTTACGCCATGTATTTTACTAATCACATTTTGTATTTGTATATTTATATTTGATGTATATTTTAAATAAAATTTAAGAAGATGAAATAAACAACATTAACTTTTAAATTAAATTTCAAAAAGTCCCGTCAACATTTCTGGTGGAATTATCGACAATGATCTGGCCAAATTCATGGTCATTTCCGGCAAAATTATCGGTTGACTTACCGGGAAAATTTTGCCCAATCGGCCAAAATGGCATTACTTTTTCCGACCATCATGAATATGTTTCTAGTGTGCTTAGTATCGGGTTTCCTTTGTCAGTATGGTTGGGATGTAGATTCGTTGCTTCGACTCGTCGGTAGGATGGGGTGGGAGAATTGATGGCATTGAGATTGGGAGAGAGATGTGTCACATTGGTGAGACGTGATTTTGATGTTTTCTTAGTACAATTAAAATCCATTTTTAGCTTGTTTTGTTGGTGGTTAGTTAGATTATTAGATTTTTTTTTACAAAGTAGGGGTTTAGAATCACCTTATGTGGTTATTTTCCCTCATTTCGCTCGCTTGTAAGCATGTGGTGTCTAACGTTTTCTACCTTTATGATTTGGTCTATTCATGTATGTTTTGTGAGCTTATTTGAAGATCATCATGAATGACATTCGCATGAATGGTAGAATATTGAAGAAGGTCATTCACAAGAATGGTAGACGAAGGAAGGCTACTTACAAAGTGGTAGAAGATAAAGTGAAGAAGGAGAGCAAAGTAGAGGGTGAAGAATGATCTAATTTTGAAGTAGATTTATGAGAATCATCTGAGAAGAACCGGACTCCAAGGGTGGTACCATTGGATTCTTCTTCTCGATTACTATAAAAACGACTACAAGAACTCCCAAAATGGATCAACGGTTAACCCAAAGGAAGTAAAACAAAACTGGACTGATTTTGTCGCGACTCGCGAATTGTGTGTTGCGACTCACGAATTAGGATTTCTTGGGAGGTGATTTTCGAACACTGTAGAAAAAAATCACCCTGCAACTTTCTTTTTACTCCTCATTTTCTTGTGCTATAAATAGCACTTTATCCACTCATTTCTTAGCTCTCTTGCTACTTGGGGCCAAAACCCTAGTTTTTCATCATCTTCTTGTTTCTTTGTAGATTTTTATTCTATGTTATGGGTTTTGATTATCTAGACTAGTTTTACTTGGGAGCAATTGATTGAAGCTTCCAAACCTATGTAGTAAGAACCACTATTTCACTCTTCCTTGAAGCATTTGTTATTTAGCATTTGTTGTATCTCAATGTAAATATTTGCTTCATTTAGTCTATGGATTGTTTGAGAATATGAAGTATGATTAAGTATTAGGAGGTTAGAGATGTGCATAATTTCTTAGCTCTTTGACAAAAAAATCCAAGAACATGGAATTAGAACTTCTTGTTGGGTAAATGATGTTAGTCTTGATAGATGAGTATGTTAATGTGGGTTTTTAATCATATTTCTCTTAAGGTAGCAATGAAAGGTTGGACCTTGAATGTTGATTGTTCTAGGTCTAGTCTAAATGAATGCTTCGTTTGGTTAAAGGACTAGGCATTTTGTAGAATGCTTGTATTTGTTATCAAATCTATGTTTCTTCGTGTATAATGCCATTGTTGAAATATATTTATAGATGTTGAATGTCTAAAGTGATTATTAATTAGGTTTACAAATGGTCGTTGAACGTCTAGTAAATTACTATTAAGAAAAAATGAATGTTGATCTTCAAAATGGAAGTAATAGCATTCCCCGCAGGTAATGAATGTGATAGAATAAGTGAATGGTTCCATTATCTATAAGAGGTTTGGAAGTGGGAATCAATTGCCCCCAAGGTTTTGTCATTTGTAGTTTTTACCCATTTTCTTAGTTTGTTGCATGATTAACATAGTTATTTGACTTTTCTAGTTGTCTTGTCTTTAAATTTATAACTTAGGTGAAAGAAACCCAAAAACCTTCTTTACTTGCTTATATATAAGCTTATATCCACCCTCATATGCATGAATCATTAGGAAAATCCCTCTTCTTTGTGGACTACCCCGATGTTCCATTATCTACTTAGTTGTAGTTAGGAAACAATTAGGGCTTATAAATTATATTTTTGAGAGGTACGACGATGAAGTCCCAAATTTTGGCGTCGTTGCCGGGGAAAAGACGTTTATTTTTAAGTGTTTGGGCATATTTGGTTGAATATTTTCTAGTTGTTTTTATTTGCCATTTCTTTTTGGTTGTTTTTGTTCGGAGTAGGTATTGCTTGAGTTCTTGGTAATTTTTTTTATCAAGAATCCTTGCAATATGATTCCGGATTTTTTGAAAAAGAGAAAAAAAAAGGAAGATCTCACCTTGAGGGAACTCATGATGAGAAGAGAGGCTCAACGAGCAAAGTTTTGTAGGATCTGCCATTTCGACCATCCTACCAAGTCTTGCTATCGGTTGAGGGAGAGGCACTATGAGGAGGAAAGAACCATTGGTTTCTAAAACCAAGGGTATCATGAATTGTGCTATCAAGAAGTTGGAGTTGTTGGTTTTCAAATGCAAGGAGCTCAAGAATGATATCCATACCATGATTCTTACAATACGGAGTGGAGTGGTAATCCGGATTTGTGGTATGATAATGCACCAAAAAACCAACAATACGAGCAATATAGTTGGCCTTCACCACCTTATACCATACCCCAAAACTAAGTCCAAGAAAAAGGTTCAAGTTTGAAACATGCGGAGATCATGAATGCAATAGTAAACTTTTGCCAACTTGTCCAAGACTAACAAGGAGTCGGAAACTCGAATATCCTCAAGTCTTGAGGCTTTGGAGGGACATGTGAGCAATATGATGGAAGTGGTGATCCGAATGGAAGCTCGATATTCCGAAGATACACCATCCCAAGTTAAACTCGAAGATACGGTGAGTGAGGTCACCTTGAGAAATGAGTTCGAGTTCCAAGGGGATGAGGAGTCATTTCTTGAATACAAATAAGTTGAGGAAGAGGTGATTGTGATACATCCATTTCCATCATTACTTCTACCCCCACCAAACTCCACCATTTTTGGAATTCTTGAAGAAGATAATAGAAGAGCCATATGACTATGCCAAGCCTCCTAACCACCCAACTACTATAAGAACAACTCCACCTCCACCAAATTTTCCTCTTGGAATATTTGTACCCCCACCTTTTTACTTTTGGATACTCATGGTGAAGGAGTTCAAACCTTCACCATATGGATAAAATGATGGTCTTGTCGACGACCTTAAATATACGGAGTTTCTCGGCAGGCAACCTAAGCTTTTAAGTTAGGCTAGTGTTTTCCTTTTCTTGATTTTTTTCTCAACCATGTCCTCAAACCCTTACCCAAAACCACAAAAATAACACCATCTAGGAGTACTACTAGTTGTTACTTTTTGTGGGCGTTGATCGAGACTTGCGTATTTGTGGATTTGTAAGTGATGGGTCGAAATTGCATTTTGGGTGGAGTTTGAGAACATGGAGGAGATAACATTCATTGAGGAGTGAGCATTGCCCAGAAGGACCTTTAAGGTCCTAGTTGTGAGTATTTTTTTCTTTCTCCCTTATATCTTTATCTTGTCCTTTTGTTCACATTGATGACAATGTGTGTTTCAAGTGTGGGGGAGAGGAACATATCTCATTGTACTTTATTGTAGTGTGCATATTCTCTACTTTTATTTGGAAATTTTTTCCGCTAAGTTGAAAACCCGAGAGTGCATTTTAATAAAAATTGGGGGGCCCAGATAGGTCGAAAACCCGAGAGGTCTTATGGTGTGTAATAAGGTGAGGTGTGAGCTTTGAAAGAAAGGAGAGACTAGGATGAAAACCCGAGAGTGCATTTAAGGAAAAATTGGGGGGTCCGAATAGGTCGAAAAACCTAGAGGCCTTATGGTGTGTAAAAAGGTGAGGTGTGAGCTTTGAAAGAAAGGAGAGACTAGGATGAAAACCCGAGAGGACTGATGAGACGTCAACTGCATGTATTTTTCGAAGTATTTAACATCTCTTTTGTTTTTTTTTTGCTGGAAGATTGCTAGATTTAGGTAGGTTTACATCATAAGGGGTTTAGATAACCGTTTTTGGTTTTCGTATC
>JAULKM010000008.1:8116963-8130253 GCA_032355605.1 Rubia tinctorum
CCCCCCCCCCCCCCCCCCCCCCCCCCCCCCCCCCCCCCCCCCCCCCCCCCCCCCCCCCCCCCCCCCCCCCCCCCCATTGCAGTAGGGTCCCAAACCTATATATGTGCTGAAACACATGTAGTTTGATGCATATTTGAAAAATAAGGCAAAAAATTTGCCTCTAACAAAATGCGAAGAAATTAGCAATAGCATCATTCATTAGTCTGCAACAACAATTTGATTACCAACTAATTTCTTCGCCTCTATTATAGTTTTGTATGCAAGATATCTAAGCTCTGGACCACCATGTCAATTTTGCAGTGACTGGTTGGACAAGTTGAACCCTTTTACTTAAAAGATCTTATTTTTATCTATTACCTGTAAAGAAGCAGCAGCATATTTTCATATAATTGGACTTTCATACCTTTTGAAGGTCTGATCAAGCTGTAACCCATGTAGCACTAGGCGAATGCCCAAGACCAACTAAGTTCCTTTTATATCAATAGGGACTATTCTTAAATGATAAATTAGTAATGATCTGATCCTGAAAAGTTGCTAACGAGTCTTGAACATTCGCTCGGTTAATTTCAAAAGCTAGAAAGGGCTATTTAAGTACACACAGAACTAAAACTAAGCAATGATAACAAATATAAATTCAAACCAGAATAGCTACTCCAAACAAAGCCATACAAAGGGGTAGGAAAATTTCAGTTTCTCAACATCAGAATACATCAATAGAGAAGAGCTCATAGAATCCTCAATTTGATAAGGAATCTCGAACCTAGAACAAAGAACACTAAATATGTAGCACTATATTTCAACTAGAACACACGCGCACACAGCCACACACACACATACATATATATGCATGACACCTCGTGTGGAGGTGATAGAAAGCAAAAACATACAAGGGGACAAAAGATTGGGTGTGTGGCGGTGCACATGTAACACCGTAGGGTTATAAGCCACCATCTCAACCAAGATCTCGACAGATTGAAGTCTTTAAGGCTTAGGAGAAGACTCATCGTTAACTTTATTTTAGTGCTCCTAATTTTTTACAGCAGAAACTTATTGCCCCTGAATAATAAAGTAAAAGATATGTCTTCCATACCAGATATCTTCTCATGATCCCGTTCATCAGTCTGAAGCCAATTATACCACCTTATGATGCATTCACTGCAAGGAACAGAAGTTTAAAATATAAAAAATATTCTAATTATGAAGAGACGCGTAAGTATTGAATGGGTAACCTAACTTACCAATGAAAACAGTGAAAACAGGACATCAACTTCATGAATGGCATAGAGGCACTACCATCTTCTTCTTCATCAAGTAACGGAAACAGGCACAAAGGGCAGACTCCGTCCGGATGATTCATACTAGATAGATTCTCCACTGCTTCCTAACAAAATACAGTCGACTTCATCAATGCCATTCAAAATTCAGCGGTTGCGGAAATAAAAATCCCCCCTTTCCACTATATCAATGAAGCTGACTCGAAATACCTCACAAAGTGCCACTATCATCAAACATGAGGAGAGTTCAACAGCCCTGTCCCTGATACTAGCAATAAGCTGATTTTGCCTCTCCACATCGAGACCTTTGGAATCCATAACACTAATGAAAGGAGGTTCATCAGGGTACTGCCGCAACAAAACTCACAATCAAATCTCAGTATGCTCAAACCATCTCAATAAAGTTAAACAATCATTTAATTTACCTTAGAACTAGCTCGAATCCCTATGGTTGCTTCCACAAACTGCAAAACACAGCCATTTTCAACAAAAATAAGCCGAGCCCAGTAATAAACACAAATAAAGGTGGCAACTTTGACATGGAAATTAATGATCAGTATTACAAATTTATGAAGATCACCACCATTGAATTTCGAGAAAAAAGATTAAAAATTACCTGTTGAGAAGAATCATCGGCAGTACGGGGTTTGATGTGGACATGAAGATGGGGAGGGAAGTGGTGAAGGACCACACAGTCGTCTCCGTACACTGCTTCCACCGCCTCCACTTCCACGGCGACTTCTTCTTCGGAGGCCATTGGAGAGTACTCCAGGATCGAGCCCGATGTTAGTATACCGCTCTTGTGAAATTTTGACAAGGTCCGGGGCTGTATGTAAAATTTTGATAATTTACATTTATTTAAGTGAGATATAAATCTTGGGCAAATCTACGTACAGGTAGGGAAATTCTAAGTGCAGGTAAATTTAAAGAAAATTTTACTATATTGCCCTTAATTGGTTTAATTTTAATCAAGATTTGATTATGTCAAATTAAATAATTAAGAGTAATATAGTAAATTCTTCATTAAATTTACCTGGATTTAAGATTTCCATACATGTATTTAGATTTTGTGAAATCTTAATATTTCATCTTCTTTTCTCACATCTCTCTCTTCTTTTGTAATCGCTCTGCTTCTCTCTCTTTTTTCTTCGAGCTCCAAATTTCAACCGCACACAACCTCTCATTTCCTTTGATTCGACTGCAACCTTGCTCCATTTTTCTTTCATATTTTTCGTGCACAGTGATTCGCAAGGAAAGCCGAGAAATTGTGCTTCATTTTTACGGTAATTTTTCTGCTTTTAACTTCGATTTCCAGCGATCGAACACAATACGACCTCGTTTTGTATTTATCTTCGAAGGTAATTGTCTTCGCTCTGAATTTTTATACATATATTGTTGTTCTTTTCGATTTTTGTTTAGTTTTTTTGTTCATGTGATTTTTTAGAGTTTGTGCAATTTTCACTAAGTATTATTATGCTTATTTTGTGGGTTTTTTCATTATGTAGTTGAATTGTGTTTTATTGTGTTCAATACGATGTTTTAGGGTTTATGTTGTTCAATGTGTTGATATTTAGGGATTTCTCTAGGGTTTTTGGTGTGTGTGTGTGTGTGTTTGGTGAATTGTTCTTATAGATTTGTACTAATTTTTGTGGTGTTTTATGCTTAAATGTGCAATTAATGTGCAGTTTTGATTGTGTGGGATATTTTAGGATTTTGTTACGATTTGTGCTAATTTTTGTGTTGTTGTTTCTTAGATGTCTAAGAAGACTTGTCCACTTATACTACAATCAAGAAGTATGGAGGATCTATTATTTTTCTTCTTTTTCATCTGTGATGTTATAGATACTGTTGTTGATATTTTAAATATTGTATTTGATGTTTCACAATGTAGTTATAGTCATGTTATGTGTGTTATTGTGATGTTTTAATTTCATATATTAATATTTTCATTACTGTATGAGATGTTTTATATTTTTTTACATGCACACTTTACAAGACAGAGCTCTACAATGCCATTGATGAGATAATAAAAAATGCTATGAGAAATCATGCTCCATAAGATGTTCACTTAAACAGAAGACCAGAGCTGACCTTTGATTTTAGCGTTGGCGGAGTAGAAGATTCATCCTCTTCAAAACCAGTAGGAGAGAAGGCAAGTTTTGAATAAGCGAGTAACAAAGGGAAATAAGTTTGGGGGATATAATGTGATTATTTAGAATGTATTGTTAGAGAATAATGTTTCAAAAATATTGGTTTATTTGTTAAAGCTGAGACACTGGGTTGTTGATGTTTTAAGTTTATTTGGATTTTTTCAGTTCTAATTTTAGCAATATCTTTAGGCATTTCAACTCTTTTGTAATAAATGATGTTTAATAAGTTATTTCAAATGAAATAACTGTGGAATGTATAAGTGAATTTGAGCATATGAATATCTTGTTTAAATCAACATTTTCATCGGTACTTTTATAAAATATCATACAAAAAAATTGAACAATCACAACGTAATAGTGTAACATCACAGTATGACCGTGAATTATAATCAAGTCCCAACAAGTTTATTTTAGATGAACTGATCATTATGTGTACTTTAATTTTGTATTGGATGTTAATTTATTATTTAATCTTTAAATATTCTCGATGTGTATTTTTATTTTATTTTATGTGATATTTTAACTATTTGATGTGACCCTCTGTTGTTTGCATTTGATGTTTAATTATTTTAATTTGATGTGCAATTTTAATGAATTTATTTTATGTGTACTTTTTAGAGGTCATATCTTGTTTAACCATTATTATTTTATGTGTATTTTGATTATCTTTATTTGATGTTTAGTTATATATATAGAGTATATTTTATATTTATAGTGTCTTATTTGAAATTCTACTACTTTAATTTAATTTTTCATCTGATATTTAACTATTATAATTTGACGTTTAATTATTTGAATTTAATATTTATTTTTGCTTCTTTAAATTTAATGTCTATTTTAAGAGTTAATATTTGTTGTTTGACTATTTTATTTTGATCTGAACTTTTAATATTGTTATTTGATAAGTTAGTAATTAATTCGATGTATATTTTTAGTCTTTCCATTGAGAAAAGTGCATTTTTAATCTTGTGTTTTGGACGAAAGTGCAAACATTAACCCTGGAATTCGTTGACCAAAATGTCAACTGTCAAATTGGCCAAAAATTGGAGAAAATACCATAATACCCTGAGTTAAAAAATTCAAAATAAAAATATGAAATGAGAACTTTGGCCATTTCTTCTTCTTCCCAAAAAACCCTACCCCTCTCATCTTCTTCCACCCGCTCATCTCCTCTTTTTCTCCATTTTCATCTTCGTTTTTCTCCATTTCCATTACTCTCCTTGCATCTTCATTTCTCTCCACCGGGGTTGTGTCGAGGACAAGGGGTTACGTCAAGATCCTCGTGGGTTGAGGGAGGGTACTAGTTCATATGGGTGGTGGGGTAGAGGAGGAGAGGAGGCGCAGTGGAGCGTGGGTTGAGGGCAGGGGCTAGGGTTCAGATGGGTGGCAGGGGAGAGAAGGAGAGGAGACGCAGCGGAGCATGGGTTAAGTGCGGGGGCTAGGGTTCAGATGGGTGGCGGGGGAGATGAGGCACGGCGGAGAGTGGGTTGAGGGCGAGGGCGAGAGCTAGGGTTCACGGCGGCGGCACGGCACAGCGGCAGCACGGCACAACAGCGGCACGGCGGCGACAAGTGGCGGTGGAGCCGGTGGCAGTAGGTTTGAAAATGAAGAATAAGAGCTTTAGGGGGGTATTTTTGTCATTCAATTTTTTGCATTAATAATTGGGGTATTTTTATCTTTTCATAAATGTTCAATGCCGGAATAGTGTAATTTGGGTATAATTGCACTATTTTACAAACATTTAGGATTAGTTTTTCACTTTCATATTTTACAAGGTCATTTCTGCGCTTTCTTAATCTTATGGGTTCATTTTTGCTCATTTCCCTTTTCCATTTGATGTTTCACTAGTTAAATATGATGCATTAGTGTTTTTATTTGATCATTAATTATTTTCTAATTTAAGTACTTTAAGTATTTGTATTTGATGTTTTATGAATTTTGTAGTGTTTTTATTTGTTTTATTGGTCCATGGAAAACACTCAAGTTTTCGGCCCAAAAATTGAATCTGAATCGACCCATCTCAGATCCATCGACCCAAACTGGTAACCAACAGCCAGAAATTAACCGACGTGATCAGCCGAAAATCAACCTAATATGAATTTTCTTGCGAAAACTCTAGATTACGGAATTTTAGATCTTTGACTAAACGAGTGATTTTGCAAACCCTAGCATAGCCACACAAACTGATCAAAACTAGCCTTCGGGATCTTGAACAACTCGAGATTTATGGAGCAAACTAGCCAGCAGGATTAATTCACAAATTGATGGTATTGACACTTAATTAAGTCGTAGGATTAAGCAACAATAAAGATAGCTCGCAAGCACAGAGAATGATCTCAAAATTTTAAATATATGATTGATAAAAATGATGAGGAAAGTCTCGGCCATACCCCTCTATTTATAGGGATATGTCTCACCCAAAAACCCTAATTACAATTCGAAACTAAATCGACTTATGGCAAATTTAATAAACTAAAACCATGTCTAACTAGATCTTCTAATATAACTGGTAATCTATTCGAATTTTTCTCCAAGTAACCTTGAAAAATATTACATTATCTAATCTTACCAAATTTAAGTTTAATTAGAATAAAACTCAATATTTTTGAAACCCTAATAGACCGGGGCAAAAATAGCTCTTCAGAAGCTCACATGGCCGAGCTATGGATCAAAATAAAACAATGTTACAATAGGTTACAAAGATCACACTATCTCGTTATAAGCCTGATGGGATAAAAGAGAATTAATCCAAGCCTAACCGATTTAGTCTTGAGTTTTTCATCACGAAGTTGATCAATCAAAGCATTCAATGCTACATCTCTAAACTTCGTTTTTGACCTTGTCATCAGTCCAGCCATATCACTTAGAGGATTCTGGACATAACCCTTGAATGTTTGATCAAATCGTGGAATGTCTTCATTTACAGTGGCAGTCGTCTTGACATCTCCATCATTCCCTCTGTGGTCGAAATGTTTCGCTCTCAAAACTGAATCGTCTTCAAAGGTAAATGAAAATAAATCAGCAACATTGAAGGTAATACTAACACCATACTCGCCTGGTAAATCAATCTTGTAGCCATTATCATTCACGCCCCAACACTTTAAAAGGACCATCACCACACGGACTTAATTTAGATTTCCGAGCATTCAAAAACCTCCCATTCCGAAAATGCAACCAAACCCAATTGTCCTCTTGAAACCGCATAGGTCGGCGGCCATGATTGGCTCTGTCAGCATTCTGAGCATTTGTCCTTTCAATTTTCAATCAGATCTTCTTATGTAATCGCTTCAGCCTTCTTTTCTCCATCCAAATTTCGCACCTATTTAAAATTCAAAGTAATTAAATCAAGAGGTGTATTTGGTAAAAATTCGTAAACAATCTCAAATGGAGGTAAAGTAGTAGAATGAACATAGCGATTATAAGCAAACTCTGTCATCGGAATGCAAGCTTCCCAATTCTTTAAATATATTCACATAGTCAATAGGTGTGTATAAATATTATGCTATATAAATATTATGCTATATTCTGAATAAAATATATCGAATCTCTTCATTCTAACCTCTGTTTACAACATTCAAGGAGGCAAAATCATATATTAAATATATGGGGGGGGGTTGATGTTTGCATCATTTTACTTTCAAAACAACTGAAGAACAAAGGGAATGGAACTTATAAGGTGACAATCATCTTGTAATCTGCATTGACCTAATTCTTTGTTCAAGTGGATAATTTAAGACATAGATACTGTCCATGCTTGTAACATACTAGAGGAAACATCCCTCCAACAAACATGCGTTAAAATTCAATTGACAAACAAATGGAAAATGTTAGTCGTCTCAACAGATTTGCTCGGTTGATAACTGAAACATATTCAATCGGTAACTACAGGCAAACTACTACGTATCTGGTCCTTTCCTACACATTCGAGAACTTCAGCCAATCCAAGCAAGCATTTTTTCCTTTCTTCAATTTATAACAGTACTGACTGTCTGAAGATACTAAGAAGAAGCAGCAGAACAACCCCAACAATAAGATGATAATGAAATCCAAACGATCAAAAGAAGAAAAAGGACTAGTTGTTTGAGAGTGAAAAACATGAAAACAAACAGAACTAATAACGTTTTAGCAGGTCCAAGTGTGTTGTAGACTTACAGAATCGGGATGAGCTCCAGCCATATCGAGCACATGTTCAAGGTCCTTTGCAAGGAATACTTTACAACAAACAGGACAAGTTCCTGAGCCTTTTATATTACCTCCACGTCTCCCTAATGAAATTCTCAAAACTATTGAGGATGGCACAAAACAAACCAATAAAAGCAGAATATACCTCAACAAATAATATAGCAACATACATAACTCAAAGATGAAGATTGAAAGTGAATCAATAACAGATTTAAAGTCTTTTTGCCTTTGATTTTTGCAACTTCACCCGTTTCAGAGTCAGTTATATGCACAAATTAGCATCAATCACTAGTCCACAACACTTTGCTAACAAATTAATTTCTTCACCTCTACTGCAGGGTCTCGGCAAGATAGCTAAGCTCTGAACTACCATCCCAATTTTGCAGTGACTGGAGTAAAAGTTGAGAACCATTTCACTCAAAAGAATGAACTTATTTATATCTATTACCAGCAGACAAGTTGCATCATTCCTCTATCGGATTGGATTTTCATTTTTTTGGGTTCTATGTCCAAAGCAGATGAACAAAGTCTGATCAAGTTGCAACTCATGTAACACTTGGCAATTGTACAGGACCAATTACTTGCTCACATTAAAGTTTCTTACTGATGCAATAGAGACTATTCTAAAAATAAATAAAGTGAAGAATCGCTAATGATCTGTACCATCTGGTAACAAAAAGTTGTTGCCAACTCTTAAACTTTCACTGGGTTAACGATACAGTTAGAGGGGCTATTTAAGTAGAAGCAAAAATAAGAAACAGAAATTCAAAACTCAAATCAGTACAGCCACTCTAAACAAAATCAGACAAAGCCAATAACAAAATATCAGTTACTCAGCAGTAGACTACACAAGTGGATTAAATAAGGAATCTCGAGGCTACAACTAATACCACTACAGATGTGTGTACAATATTTCAAATAGAACATAGTTATGACTCCTTGAGCAGAAATGAAAGAAAGCAAAAACGCAAAAAGGGAAACAAGTGCTCGACAAGGTAGTCTTTATAAAGTTATAAGATGATTCAGTGTTAGCATTATTTAGTACTCTTAGTTTTATAAAAGGAAAAGAAACGTATTGCCCCTGGATGCCATAAGTAAAAAAGATAGGTGTGGCGTATCATAATTCTTTTTATGGATTTCTTCAGCCTGAAGCCATTTATACCAGTTTAGAATGCATTCACTGGAGTAATTCAAATATTTTGCGAAAGGAATCCAAGAATAGAAGTTCAAATAGCATATTTATAAAATAAATTCCAATTCATAACTCACCGATGAAAACAGTGGAAACAGGACATCAACTTCATAAACGGCATAGAAGGGCTACCGTCATCTTCACCATATAAAGGACACAGGCACATGGGGCAATCTCCATCAGGATAATTCATACCAGAGAGCGTCTCCACAGCTTCCTGACAATGCACTTGAATCCCAACATCTTACGAAATTCGTTGAATACATAAATAAAGGAATGTGAAACCGAACCTCACAGAGTACTACTAACATCATACAGGAGGAGAGTTCAACAGCCTTGTCCCTAACACTTGAAACAAGTTGATCATGCATTCGGTCATGGAGATCCTTCGAATCGATAACACTAATGACAGGAGGTTCATCTGGGTACTTGTTTCAATTTACTTGAAACAAGTTGATCATGCATTCGGTCATGGAGACCCTTCGAATCGATAACACTAATGACAGGAGGTTCATCTGGGCACTGCCCAACACAACAAAACTCATGATTAAATCTCCATACACTCAAACCATCACATTCGTCATTAAGCATAAGCAAACATTCAATTTGCCTTAGAAGTAGCTCGAATCCATATGGTTGCTTCCACAGACTGCAAAACACAGCCAATTTTTAAACCAAAACAAATGCAACCCCAGTAACAAATACAAATACAGATGCAATCTTTGACGATTAAAATTAATGATCAAGATTGAAACATTATGCAGCAACATGATTGAATTCAAACCAAAAGGGGAAAAAAACCTGTTCAGAAGAAACGCCGGCAGTGCGGGGTTTAATGCGGAGGTGGAGATGAGGTGGGAAGTGGTGAAGGACCACGCAGTCGTCACCGTACATTGCTTCCACCGCTTCCACGTCGGCAACCACCTCTTCTTCGGAACTCATTGGAGAATCTTTGGCAAGAATCGATGAACTTTGCCAAGTATTTTACTGTATACGCCCAAGACTTTGCCTTACGTATATTCTGAAAATTCATTTAAAGTAAGTTGGGAGTAAAAAAAGAGGGGTTAAAGAACTTGGCTACTCCTTTCTCAGCCACTGAAGCCCGCCTGATATCCGCCGACCGCCGGACCACCGCACAACAGCCGCCGCCCGCCCGCTGACCGCCTCCGAACGCCTGAATCTGACCGGAAAAGTAAGTTTTTCTTAATTTTTCAAATTAAATTCGAATGTGACTGTGTTTTCTCTACTTTATTTTCATTTATCCTCTACTCTGTTTTTTCAAATTTTCTTTTTTGGGTTGAGGTTTGGGATTGTTTTGGGTTTAGGTGGCCGGATCTTGTCTGGGTTGGGCGGGACGACGCCGTTGTTGGGCGTGAGGGGTTGCTGGGCGGGAACCGGGCGTGGGGTTTGGGTGGGCCCGGGGTTTCTTTTGTGTTGGAGGGAAGAAAAAATAATTATTATTATCTGTGTAAAAGATATTGAATTTGTCTTGTATGTTATTTTTACATTGGTATAAATACATTTAGATCCCATAAATTTATAACCCTCACTTTAGTTTGAAAATACTAATATAATTATGTAATTTCATAAAGTGTTAATTTAATCCTTACTAATCATTGTATGTATCAATCTAACCCTAACTTTCAAAAACTTTGTGCCGATATAGCCAAACTCCCGAATCTCAGCGTTGACCAATTAAATTCCGGTAACGACAATAAGTGAAATGACGGAAATACCCTTACCCTCAATCTTTTTCTTCTTCACTACTGCTCCTCCGCCGGGAACCGCCGCCAGAAAATGCCAATCTCTTCCCTCCTGATCGCTGCCTCCCCTCCATTTTCTTTTCTCCTCCTCCGCCGCCCCTGCAAGCAACCCTAGCCACAGCCCCGTCGTCGATTCACTGTCGAAATCAAACAACGATTCGCCGTCGAAATCAAACACCGATTCACCGGCACCAGATTTGGAGGAGTACCTCCGCCACCACCCTGCCGACGCCAGATTTTGAGTACTAGGTCAATCCTCCCGCCCACGCATGCTCGGATGCTAACGACCATTGGTAATCAATGGGTACCGGCGACGAAGTCTCTTCCGGAGGTAATCGAAGTCGATGTCGAAGCAAAAGTCGATGTCCGAGGTAATCGATATCGATGTCGATGTCGTAGCAGAAGTGGGGATCGGCAACGGAGAAGAGTCCCAATAATGGCTTATAAGAATATCAACACAAATAGCCTATAATGACCGTTTAACGCTAGCCCAAAGGAGTAGTCCCAAAAATGGCCGATAAGAATCGCGGGAAGAAGGGTTTTGCTTCGGCGGTGGAAGGAGGGTGGGGGCTCGGCGGAAGAAATTAGTGTTTGATTTCAACGGGGATCGACTTGGGGGCTTGCCGGTGAATCGATGTTTGATTTCGGCGGAAGAAGGAGGGTGGGGGCTCGGCGGAAGAAATGGGAAGAAAGAAGAGGAGTTTGTTTTTTTTAAATTCTTTTAGTTAAGGGCAAAATTGTCTTTTTACCATAGTCAGGCTGAATAAATGTTGACTAGAAAGTCAGCCAAGTTTAGGGTTATATTGGCACTTTTGATATTGCGGAGTTATATTGACACTTTCAGTTAAAAAGTAGAGTTATTTTAACACTTTACTCTTTTACATTTCATCATTAATAACAAATTATATTAAGCTAAAATATGTAGTTCATTATTTATGGGTTTAGGGTATAGACGATTATATAAATAAAATACGTAAACTATTTTTATTGTTTATTAGAATGATATATAGAGATTACATGTAAAGTTTTATGTTTATTAATTTTAATTAAAAAATTATACTCCCTCCATCCCATCTCTATTTGTAGAGAGAAAGAGGAAGTATTTTTATGCTTTGTATTATTTAATGAGTTAGGTTGATATAGAAGTGGGATTGGATTATTGTTTTTGGGATAGCTGGATTAGTTTGGCCTGAAATTCAAACAAAAAAGGACCAATGCAATTAATATAATGGACAAAGTTTGTTAAATAAGGAAATAAAATGTAGAGTGCAAATTCAGTTGGGACGTTCCAAATAGGAAAGAGAGCAGATAGAGTTGGGACGGGGAGTAAGAAGTAGTCATAAAAAAATGTAGGTGGTTCTTAACTATTAAAATGAAGTATAAACGATAGTTTAGTTTAGTTTAATAGAATTAGTTGTAAAAATTATTGTCCAAATTTGTAGGTGATTTTTCATTATTTATGAATATGTATATATATAATTAAATACATTGTATATAACATGTTTTGCTATATCGTCATTAGTAATTGAAAATTATGTGTATCTAATTTCATGTTAGAGAAAAGTGTGTTTTTAACCTATATTTTGGGCAAAATCGCAGAAATGACCTTATAAAATCTGAAAGTGCAAAAATAATCCTAGAAATCGTTGACCAAATTGTCAACAACCAATTTGCCCGGAAATGTGTGAAATGACCATTATACCCTTGAGAAAATATCAAAAAATAAATAAAAATTGAAAAGACACTAATAACCCTCGTCCTCATCTCTTCCTTCCCTCTCCTCTCACCGTTCCCGTCCTCATCTCGACATCCCTCTGTTCTTTCTTTCTTTTAGTTCTTGGGTAAAATTCCTTTGTTTTCCCAGATCTCTCTTTTGTAGGCGGCGAAAAGGGAATTTTAAGGCGAAGGTGTGTGGTAGATGTGGCTAGGGTTTCTGGATGGGGTTAGTGGTGGGGCTAGCGGCGGGAAGAGTGTGCAGGAAGGTGTGCGGCATGACGGTGGTGTGGAAGAGCGGCGGTGTCTGATTTTGAAGTCGTCAGCAGGTGGCACGGCGGGCTAGCTGCGGGAAGAGTCGACGGGTCTGATTTTGGAGTTGGGTGTGGCAGTGGTGAGAACGGCTGGGCAGAGTTGAGCGGCTAGGTCCCGGCGATGGAGGTTGAGCGATTTGATGTTATGGTTTTCGAAAGTGGTGGGGGCTGAGCGGCGATGGGTGGATTTGGGTGGCGGTAGATTTGGGTAGGGGGCGGATCAGTGACGGAGGCATAGCGGAGGTGGTGGTGATGGGAGCAGGCGGCGGAATGGAAACTTTGTGGTGGTGGGTCAATATATTTGATTTCTTCGACGAATGGAAGCTTTGTGTTGTGGCGGTGGATAGGCAGCGGTGCTTGTAAGCCAGTCGGTTCTGGCAACGGGCTTATTTAGGTCGCTGGTTGGAGATTGGGTTTGGATGCCGACTAATTATTGGCGATCGGCTCGGGTGGTAGTGTGTGTGGGTCACTGGAGATTGGCGACGGGTTTGGTCGGCACTGGAGATTGGCATTCACCGGCACTGGAGATTGGCGATGGGCAGGGCTAGGTTTTTGAAAATGGTTTCCGAAGGTTAGGGAAGGGGTGGTGGCAGGCGGGAGTTGATGGTAGCTTATGGCGGGCGGAAGTTAGTGGTAGCTTGTGGCGGGCGAGAGAGAGAGAGAGAGAGAGAGAGAGAGAGAGAGAGAGAGAAAGAGAGAGAG
>JAULKM010000008.1:8204407-8241155 GCA_032355605.1 Rubia tinctorum
TGGACCCCCTGACTCGCTGACCGGGTAGCGAGACCCCCGTACCAACCTGTCGAAGTGGATAATACGTATTCAAGGCATACCAACAAGTTTCATTCATTGGGCACAGTCTGCCTTCGGGTGATCCAAGCAGCCATACAATTGACAAAAAATAGGCAATCTCTCATAATTAAAGTAGAACTGATAATCAATACCTTTGAATTCAACTTTGATTAGTCGTGCTAATGACTTGTAGACATTGATTTTTACCCTCAACTTTAACGTCTTTCCCATGTAGGAGCCAAACTTGTTTTTGGAAACCTTTACAAAGTCTCCAAGATAGACTCCAATCATGACAGTCTCCAATCATGACAGTCATGTCTGGTGTCGTTAGAATTAGCGGGGCGTTATAGACATGAATCCATATGGGGGTCTCTGCAAAGTAGAGATGGCGGAGAGCTTCAGATTCCAAAAATACAACCAGGCGATGCTTGAATGACCAGGGTGAAGAGTCGATTACCTTAGACCTATCCTGCATCTTTTCAAATTTGAACAAGGCCAGGTTGACTCCCATCCGGTATCCTTCAACTTTTCCATTGCCATTCCATGCTCGTTTCATTGTGGAGATCATATAATCAATCCTCCTTGACTTCTGGTTAAGAATCTTCGCTCCTAGGAAGTATGATTTCGATTGTTGCAAAGAGTCTAGGCTATGATTCTGTCTGAGGTCTCATCAGATAGATTCAATTTTGAGCAATCAACTCGTCTCCCACGGCTACGACAGCGAGGAAATCTATATGGCAGATTATGAGAATAGGGAAAGTGTGGTTATCATGTATAAAATTAGTGAGAGCTGAAGGATGATAAATATGTGAATATATAGGTTATACCATACCCCTGGGGTACGGTAAAAGATGGTATTCCCAGGTACATCAGTTATCTAATATAATCAATAGTTTATCTTCACATAAATAATAGGGAGTGAATTTATTTTAATTAAAGTATTATAATTACCTCATTCGTTTACTAGGGATACGGTAAAGAATGTATCCCCAGTGTAATGTATATGAATTGATTAATGGGATCTTCATATAAAATTCCTTCAATCAAGTTTTTTATTATTATTTTGATTGATTTGGTATGAATGTAGATATTCACTTGCCATTCAAATTTCAAATTTGAAATTCAAAACCAGGTGAACAGGCTCCAGAATCACTAGAGGGATAAGAAGATCATTAAGATCTTGGAAAACTAGGGAAGGAAATCCTATAGAGAGAATATGAGTAGAGAGAAGGCAGATAAAATATCATAGGTTTAGGTATCATGACCATATATGTGGGTTACATATAATTTAAAGCAAATAATTTCGGTGACCCCTTAACTATCACGATGGTTCACTTTAGACCCCTTAACCTTTTTTTTGAACATTTTTAGCCCCTCAACTTACAAAACTGGCTAATCGTGGCCTTTCCATATGGTCAAACCGTTAACTAAGGTCAAAGCATCAGTTTTTAAGGGCAAAATTGACATTTCATATTTTTATTTTATCTTTTCCTTCTCATTTTCCTTTCCTTTCCTTTTCCTTTTCCCCCTACCCTTCCACTTCCCCATTCCACCACCTCCAGCCCCCTGAACCCTAATTCTAACTCCGTCCTCCACCACCGGCAACCTCCCTTACAATTTACTAACTCTTATTTTTATTCCAATTTTTAATCTGATTTCTCATTGGGCCGAAAGAATTTGGCTGCGGCGAGTCACCGAGAGCAGTCGGGTCTTGCGTTGTGGCTAAGCTAGCACGAGTCCTCTAGTGGATGTGCGGCAGAGCTTGGCTCTGCGGGTGGTTGCTCCGCCGCGGCTTGGCGAGCAAAGACTGATGCCTCCGGGCCCTACGAGCAAGGGTCTGCCGCCATGTGTTTTTGGGTCCATCGGGTATAGAACGGGTTGCTTGGAGCGGTCATGGGTGTTTTCCAGTGAGATTTAGGGCGGATGAAGGTGGCGGGGTGAAGTTTTCGGCGGTGGTGGGAAGTGTGTGATGGTGGTGGAAGAAGGACGACGATGGTGTAAGATGGCGGATCTTGTTTTGTGGTGAGAGGGAGGGTTTGACCGATTTGGGGTAGGATGCAAGGTTAGTATGATTTTTGGAATTTGCATCCAGGCCCCCTGACTGATATGAATGTATTTAAATCAACCACAACCTTTTTTCAATTGTGAGGGGTTTAATTGAAAATGATTTTTTCCCTAAAAAGTCAAGCAAACTGCACGTGTTGTACCGTTAGCGGGATTTAACGGTCTGGAGCGACAAAAATATCATAAGTTGACGGTTTAGAAAGTTCAAGGGGTAAAAGTGTTGGGGAAAAATGGAGGATCAAATGTGGACGATGGTGATAGTTTGAGAGTTACGAAAATTGTTTGCTCTATAATTTAAGGGACATAAATTTGAGTAAAAAATTAAGTGAGAATAATTGAGTCAACCGATGTGACCCATATGTATAAACAAATTAATTAGTGCCAGACCCGGCCTAAGAGTATTATCCCTTGGGATGGTCTCGTATTTTATTGAGGGCATCAAGTAAAGCATGCACGACTCAACCACTTAAACCAAACACCGTTTTATAAATTATACTTCTAAAGTCAATGGGTTTCACTTACTTAATTTCTAGGAAAACATGCAACCAGGAAACACTAGGTTCTTAAGTAATTTTGTGGTCCCTATTCATGCATGTTAATGCAAGTTTCTAATCAGTCATATAACCCTTCTTCATTTGGTTGCAAGTAGAGCTGTCAATTCGGTTATTCGGCTTAGTTTCGAGTTCGGGTCAAATAGGTTTTGGTTAAAACGAGTCAAATTGAAACATGTCGAAATCTGTTTGTCGGATCGGGTCGGATCGAAATGAGTTTGGGTTGAAATGGATGGAAGTTTGTTGGTGAGTTCGAGTCGGGGTCGGGTTGGGTTGAAATAGATCGGATTTGGTCGGATCGGATCGAGACGGGTCAGGTTAGGTCGAAAAGTGTCGAAATTTGTTTGTCGAATCGGATCGGAAAGAAAGCTAAAATAGGAAAGAAGCTAGAATATGAAAGAAAAAGGTTTTGAAAAATGGGTTACAGTACTAGCTACTCTAGAACATGTACTAGGTTTTCTAACATTTCACCAAAAAAATACATTTATTTAATATTTCTATATTTAGGCAAAATAACAAAAATAATGTATTTTGAAGCAATGGATAATGGGGTAACACAATTTTGACCCACAGTGTAATTTTCCAATATTATGTAGAAGTAATCAATGTTGGCTTTTGATGCCCTTCCATTCACTCATATATTTTCAAACCACAAAGTTTCAAATATTTTGAACTAAATAAATTACTACAGTAAAAATTAGATTGATTAAGTCGGTTATTTTCCTAGTTGATTATGAATCAAGTTATGTATGTTATTTCTTAGGTTGAATCGATTACAAGTTGATTACTGGTCAGGTTGAATCAGATTCAAGTTGAAATGTATTCCGATTGAATTATATTTGGGTTGGAATAAGATTTCAGGTTGATTCGTGTCGGGTTAAACTCCAGATTATCAGGTCAGAATCGGGATTCAGGTTGAGTTTGGGTCGAGTCGGGTTCGAGTCAATATTTTGCGGGTCAGGATCAGATTTGAGTTGAGTTCGATCAAGTCGGTCCGGATCGGGTCAGAAAATTGGGTCAGATATTGACAGCTCTAGTTGCAAGAAACCATGTGTGCTTAGATTTTAATGTTCCTTCAACGTAAATTATACATTCTTTTGGGATACATTAAACCTTTAAATTTTCAAGAAATATACTTCCTCTATTTCATTATATTTACCACTTTTTTTGTTTCCTTTATATCGACATATTTTTTCTTTTTGGCAAAATTCCTTCAATTCCATCAACTTGTTCTAATTTTATTTCTAAACTCAATTCTATCCACTCATCTACTTTTTTTACTTGACGAATTCCATAGCATCCGTCGCTGCATCGCCTCGGTTCTTGAGTTTCACCAACGGTTTAAAGCAGTTGTGGATCAACTCGCTTCAATCAGATCTTTGGTGACAGCTTGCGATCGTGTTCTCATCATCCTCCGAGCACAAGCAACCAGCTTCATAGAGTTCACAAGCGTCCAGCTTGCCCAAAACTTGTTGTCGTACGCTAACATTGTGGCTTGAGCTCGTAGCCATGGGATTTTCCATCAGACACAAGGCACCAGAACTAGTGTCGAGGCTTCCCCTATAGTTTTTGCTGCATCTGCGTCGTATTTTCTAGGTTCTGCAGGTGCTGCTTCTTTGGCGCTTGAATAGCGCGTGCCTGCGCGTGAATCGAACGTGCCTGCGCGTGAATCGCACTTGCCTCCTTGAGGCACGTGGACCACCACATGCGGCCATAGTGGAGATTTTGGGAGCATCAGAAGTTCCTCTTGAGGCTCAGGTTCAGGTTCTTAAAAATGTAGGAACCCAAAATGCAATCTTTTCAATGTGTTTGGTCATATGGCTCATTTGTTTAAAATACTCATTTGTTGCTCATCATTATGACACTGCTAATTAGCTTAAGAATTCCAGTCTTCAGTCTCTCTTGAGAATACGACTGGATCCAATTCAAATTGGTATATAGATTCTAGAGCCACGAATCATATGGCTTATTTCTCTTCTGGTCTTGGCAGAGTTGTCCCCTATACAGGTATTTGTTCTGTTACTATTGGTAATGGTCATCCTATTTCTATTTCTCATGTCGGGCATTGTCAGTTTTCTCATAACCTCTTATTATCAAATGTATTGGTAGTTTCCGATGTTACAAAAAAAATTCCAATAAGAAAACTAACCAAAGATTTAAATGTTGTGATTTCTTTTAATGAGAACTCATTTATGATTCAGAAACTATCCACAAAGGAGGTCGTGGGCCAAGAACAGTGTGAGTGTGGTTTGTATGTGCTTGACCGGAGTGGTAATGCTTTTGTTGCTTGTGTTCAAGCAAATATACACATAGCTTCATTTGAGAATTGACATGAGGTATACACCTCCCCCAACCATGCAAAGTCTGAAATAAAGATAGCATTCCCGATCTAGCGAACCAAGTAAAAGATTGTTCGCTGCAGAAGAAAGGGGACCTCACTAAAGAATAGTGTTGTCTGCTGGAGATAAAAGAGAACCTCGCTAAGAGCAAAATCTTGTTTATAGTGTGAGCCAACGAGAGCGAACCCAGAAGAAGGAATGATTCTCATCTATAATCATGCCACTAAATCCATGATCTATGAATATGGCTCATGACCTACAAGGATTTCGGAATACATCAGACACAGATAAGTGATCTGAACAGCAAAAAATGGTAGCGGCATCTTTCATAGAGAGTACACATACATTAGTCAAAAACTAACTTATGCATCAGAGGAAGATCCCCGGAACTCCCCGGGACCTTATTCTACAGGTCTAGAGTTAGCTTGAAGTATTAGGCTGATTCCAAACATTATGATGGTTCGGAAAGAACTCCCCACATCAGCATTCTAAACTAGACCATGCCCCTTTTATTTCGCTTTTAAATAAATTGAACTTTGTTGAGGTCGCCTCTTTGTTTCGTAAACCCTCTCTTGTTCGCCTTGTGAGATGGCTAAGGGAAAAGGCTTTCGTTTGTGAACAATCTCAGTCAGGCTAAGTCTTTACTTTTTTGGTACATTGTGATTTGTGGAGTTCATGCTCCAGTTTCATCAGAAAATGATTTTCCGCATAGTGCCATTTTTGTTGATGACTTCTCACGATACACTTGGTATTATTCTTTGAAACAAAAATCATATTTCTTAGATATTTTTAGCAGTTTCAAAATCTCTTCAAAAATAGGTCTCCTGCTCCATTAAGGTGTATCAGAGTGACACTGACACTGAATTCACAAATGCTCCCATACAGTCTCATATCACAAGGGAATTTTTCATCAGATCTCTTATCCGTCCACTCTGGAACAAACTGGTAGAGCAGAGTGCAGACACCGTCATGTAATAGAAATGGGGTTATATCTACTTTTTCACTCTCACTTACCACTATCATTCTGAGATAGTGCCATCGCCACAACTACTTATACCATTAAGAGGCTTCCTACACCTATTCTTCACAACGTCTCACCACATATCCTGGAATTTGATCGTCATCCAGACTACTCCAATTTTCACTCAGCCTTTTGCCCCACAATAATTGGCCCCTCGTATCGCTCCATGTATTTTTGTTGGATACAACTCGATGTTTAAGGGTTTGCGTTGTCTGGATCTAAGCACCAAAAAAGTCTATCTTATTGGATATGTTCGCTTCGATGAGACCTCATTTCCATCTTCCATTGATAATTCTTCCACCTAATCTTGTTTCAGACGCATCATCGCCCCCTCCAATACCATCACCCGTTGATTATCCCACACTCCCTTCGGCATCGGCATCGGCGTCGACATCGACATCGTCCACTCATGACTCTCCACCACAGTCACCATCTGGCTCTCTTTTGCCTTTGCCACTAAGGTCGAGTCACCGTATAACAACTCGATCTCAGACAGATAGTCTTACAGCTCGGGATTACTCCCGAGCTTAGATTACGTAATTATGGGGTTTCTTGCAGATCTCCTTGCTCAGATCGGACCTTGCGGCTTTCGCTCTGTCCTTAAGGGTTCACAATAGGTGGTTGCCATCAGTGAAGGAATGGGGGCTCTAAGGCAGTAACACACTTGAGATCTTGTCCCTCGTCCATCCGGGTGTTAAGAATTGGTTTTAAATTTGTAAATCACCTTAAATCACAAAGCATCCTCTGATTAATACGATACACTAGTGATTGATCTTGATTGATTTGTATATTGTATCAATCAAAGGATACTCTACTCTATCATTATGACTCAGAACCATGTAGGAAGTCTTTACCATTGTGTGTGTGTAGGGGGTGGGGGTGAAAATGCATAAACGTCATTCTAAAAAAATATGGTTAAGGCCTCAATCATTAGGTAAGGGTAAGGGTAGATATATTCATGGAAAATCAGGTTAGATGAGATTAGTTGCATCACAAACACTATTAAATGAAGAGTGCAACTAACACTCATTTCATTTTATCCCTTTTCCGAAATAAATACACCTCTTTGTACTTCTTTTCTTTGTCAAATTCTCATATCCCAGTAGGTGATCTATCAACGATTAAGCCTTGGAGATGGCCTTAAGTGTTGGAGCCCTTTTTCTTTTTCTTGCAATTCCTGCAGTTTATGCTGCAACCCATAATGTCGGAGGCAACAGTGGTTGGAATACAGGAGTAAATTACAACACTTGGGCTGATGGACAAACCTTCAATGTTGGGGACACACTTGGTATGTACTGGCTCAGGCTCTATTATTTTCAATTTATGGTGAAATGTATTTTTTATTTTATACATACATTATAATATATTTTATTGAGTAGACCGATGAACTATTAGACTCATCATGAAAAACCCCGTTTAGATAATGTTTTGGGTCAAATTATAATTATTTACACACTGCGTACATTTTAAAAGTTTTTCAAAGTTATAAGAAACTGGTTACAATAAATAAAACAAATATCAAATCACCCAATTAGTTACATCAATTATAAAATGACTACACCTAATGGTTAGCGGTGGAAGATAAGAATGTGTATTATATTTATGAAAATAAATTAAACTAAATATATATTATATTAACTTGATAAGCTCCACGAGATTAACGACCAGTGTTAGTTGAACTTGAATTCAAACTCAGGTCCAGTTTAGTCAAATTCAAGTTCGAATCGAATTTTGACGAAACTGTTAATGAGCTTTTCGTGAACATCTCGCCTAAATACCAATTTCAGGACATACTGAAAACTAGAAATATTAAATACTCCATAATAAGTAATATCTAACTGAGTAAATTCGCTGCACCAGAATAATTTTTCGGTCAATAGAGTAAGTTTATTTACAAGTTTCATTCATGATACATACTGATCATATTATAAACCTCTTTATTTGCCAGTTTCTTGTTTTTCCTCAATTTGAAAAATTGTAAAGTTGTTTTTGCCATTTGAAACTGAACAAATTAAACTTGAATCTTCATTTCGTCAGTTTTCAAGTACGATTCCTCTCACGGAGTAGACGTTGTAAGCCAGGATGGCTATAGCAACTGTGACAATGGAAACGCCCTCCAGTCCTTTACTGGAGGCAGCACCACCGTTCCGATAACGACAGCCGGTCCGATGTATTTCGTCTGCTCAAACTCCTTTCACTGCGGACAAGGCATGAAACTAACTATCAATGTCAAGGATGCCGGCAGTCCACCCTCCGGCTCCACCCCGGCAACCCCAGCCAGCCCGGCCACACCTTCCGGCTCATCAACTCCTGGGACTACCCCGCCAGCTTCTAACTCGCCGGCAACCAGGAGCTCGCCGGATTTGCCCAGTGCAGCTACTGGCACTTTTGGCAGCATAAACCATTTGGAGCTTGGTTTATCACTTGCATTGGTAGCCATGGCTTTCCGGGCTTAGGGATTCATCGGCCGGGCAAGAGGCAGTGCTGTTTGTGGTTCTAGTTCTGTTGTGTGATTTTCCTATTTGCTTCAGATTGTTTCTTCATAGTAATCTTACAATTGGTACTCTTCGTGAAGTAATTCAATGACAAAACTTTCCTTCACTTGTAGAGCATTTACAAAGATGAATATCACAAAAAAAAGAACTAGACTAGAATTGGACAGGGAATCTTACATAGGAGGGGGATTGGACCATCTTCTCTTCATTTCAGATTTCCATCTAACCTCCTTGAGCTTCCCATCTGTTCCGTAATCCCTTTCCATAACAAGGTTCATGCCCTCATCCGAGTACCAACCTACACCGATACAAAGGATGCCATCTTTCTTAATGTCAACATAGCTCGTGATGCCACCCGGCAGCCAGAGGACCGTGATATCCTGCATATCTAGCATCTCTTCCTCTCCAAAGTAAACAGCACTTTCAGGCAGGCTTCGCTTCTTTAAGGTTTCTGTACAGAGGTATACATAAGGGGCGCCATTGCTTTCCTCGACCGTGATGTCATCGCTGTAGATAGGCGTGGCACTCACCTCAAATACTTTCCATGAACCAGTTAACTCTGATGGTTGAACTCTTCTCCTTTGAGAAAATGGCTGCATGTCCAACTCATCACCACTGCCAAATATCAAAAAGCTGATTTACAATTCACTAAGCTTATTAGTGCATCAAGGCAATAAGCTATAAATTCCCTAAAACAACACTCCTCCATTCCACGTGAAGAGTCCTTTTCTATAACTAAAATAGGAATAGAAATGGGAGTCTTCATGTGGAACACAGGGAGTATAACAATATCAGCAGGTTCACAAGATAGATCGACTATTTCTTATATTTGAAACAAGAAATAAATAAATTACCTGACATAATTATCTAAAATACCAATGTAAAGATTGGCAGGCATTTACAGTCAACATGTCAACAGACACTAAAATACCAATGTTAAGATTGTCTGAAGAAAGGGAAACATTTCGACCACCATTTGCAGCTATTGTGAATGTTTGGATTATTTTTTTCGTACTACAGAACTACTTCGATTTTTTCACTCTTGTCTCCGAACACAACATTTCGCCAGACATTATTACCAAGCATATGCAGTGGGTACAAAAAGTAACACTAGACTCATGATCTGCATATCTTACATTACCAAAATTCAATTAAAGAATGTGCAAGAAGCACTAGTGTACTTAAACAGTTAAACTACTATACCACAGCTCCCACAAGAAGCAAAAAGCACCAATCAGTCATTGGATAAACTCAATCAAATGAATAGTAAAAAATGCAGAACGAACACTCACTCTCATGCAACACTTCAGTGAGAAGAGATCTACAAGTTGAAAATTTGCAACCAAATCTACTAAGCAATTCTAACTCCAATGATGATTGCAGCGTGAGAACTTGAACGTCTACTATGGAGTATACATTAGCATTTAAAGTTTGTGAAGAAAGGGCAGAGCAAAGAACTTATCGAATCAGGAGGAAAGAAGAAATGTAGCATACTTTTCATCAGGAATACTAGCGGGACTGTCCCACTGTTCCTCATAAACAGCAACCCTCATTATTTGGATTTCTGAACCTCCATTACCAAACTCTATCGTGTGAACAATCCTTAGTCTTCTATGGCAGCCTTTAACCAGACACTACAAACAAACACAAAATGAAAGGGGAAAAAAGATTAAGGTAATGAAACTCTTTCACGCTTCTTTCCTACCTCTACAAAAAGTAACACAAAATGCCTTTACCCTTCCATCCATAGTCCGCTATAGATCAAATTCCACTATCCTAGTTTAGGCAGATTGTTTCACTTCTATCTAAATGCAACATATTTTCTTCTTGAGCAGAGAAAAAGGAAACCACAGTGCTAATGTGTAGAACTGATTGCACAAGTCTGTAAACACAACAGTATAAAGCTTCCCCATCACAGGCTCTACGCAGAGGAAACAATCATGAATTTAATGCATTTGGTTCATTCACAAGGGATTATATTATTTACTGAGCTTGTAGCAATAGGCAGTGGATAGAAAGAAAAAAACAATAGAAAAGTATTCATCTAACCAAGAGACTAATAAGTACTGGATTCAGACAAGCTTACTTGCTCAAACTTATAAATCGGAGACAGGAAATAGTTAGACCCATCATGGTCACCAACTGGGATATCTACTGGGCCTCTTGAATAAGATCCATCCTGAAAATTGACCATCATCAAAGAGCATGGAAGAAGTATCACCCAGTCACACAATATGCTCATGAGATTAGATAACCAACTAGAGCTTACTGCATGCCTGGATAAACTTTTGTTCACATACTATAACTTGTTTATTACATGGAAGAAATCAAAGATGAAACTTTGAAACATGTATACCTCAAAGAAAACAAGACCTGGTTCCATCCTCATGACATCTTCTTCCATAATATCACTCTTTCCAAAGTTATAAGAGTTGAACTTTGGCAGATTGTAAGTTCTATTAAGTGTTGATTTCCTCAATGGAGTAGCATTTCCATCTTCGGACTTTCCATTACGCCTATATTCACTTGCCTTCTCGTGTTGAACCTCACCATAAGGGTTCAAGGTAACCCAATTTATCTTCCTATTAATTTGAGTTTCCTGTCCCCCAGAAGGAGACGGGACTACCTCCACATGGGACAAAGTGTAACAGTCAAATAGGTGCTCATTCTTTTTCCCAACATCAATCGGATCCATCTCTGCAGTGATGGGAGAGAAGACAGCTCCCATGCCTTTCCATATCCCACTCAGACTGCTTGTAAATGTTTGCCATGCTGGGCGAATCACAGGTTCCTGAAAAAAGAGCACAAACAGTTACAAAACTTAACTGAATTAAGGCAAAACATTGCATGAATTCATTTGGCTGATGTTGTGACCCAACATAAAACGTAATAGTTAAAAACACATAATTCCCCACTCAATTAATCAAATTGCGGGATATCTAAGTACAATCCGAAAATCACAAAACGATTAAATTCCACTCATTTCCCATGTCCAAAAATCAATCTAAACCAAAAGTTTCTTAAGAGAGAATATATCCACTGAAATAATACTCACTCCATGTCACTTGGATCTAGCAAGATTCTTAGCAGCGCATGCTAAAAGATATCAACTTTTCATACTTTATAGTTACCGGTAACTAAAACTAAATATACAAACCATAAATATGGGTTCTGAATACCGTGATGAAGCAAGTGTGACACATTTAGTGGGGAAGAAAGAACAGTAAACATCCATTTCATGTTCTCCTAAAGCACAAGCATAAATTTTGGACTCAAGCACATAAACATGCCACAGTTGAACTCAACCCCATAGACCTCAAACACAACTTCATGTCACAATAAAGAGAGCAATCAAATGCATTGTGCATCATAGGGTTGTATTTACTTAGACGGAGATAACAACACCACCAAAAAAACAGAAAACCAAAAACAAAGAGGATTTGATTTTGCAGTGAGCTTACCTGAGTTTGCAGAACTTTTTCATCCTCCACCAACATAGCACCAGAAACCATAAACACATCTCCAATTCGCTTCCTTTTCGTCGCCCTCCGTCCTCTTTTCCCCTTCCTCCGCCTCACCTTGGCCCTCTCATCCGCTGCCGCCTCGTTGTCCAAACTCCACACGTTGTCCTTCCCCTGCTTTACCACCACTCTCTCCCTGCTCCCATTTCTAGACTCCCGGTTCTTGTTTCCGAACCCGCAGGTGATTGAGGGGTAGGTACTGGATTTACAGGCACCGGGTGAAGGAAATGGTGGAAACAAAGAGGAGCGACTCAAATTACCTAGAGGAGGGGAGAAATTGACAGAGAATTTGCACGCGTTCGTGTATGGAGATTGCATTTTCTGTCCCCGAAATACGATGAAATTAAACGGATTTAATTCGAAACTAGAAATTGGCAGCTCTGGTGTACTCAGCACAGTGAGTCAGTAAGCAGCATCCGACCAAGAGTTTACACTCTGCCGCTTTCCACTGAAATTCACATTTTGATTTTTTTTTAGAAGTGCCATATAGGCTAACTTAGTAAATATAAGTGTCAATATAACCTATATAGTTTGTGTAAGTGCAAATGTACCCATTCCGACAGGTTTAGGCCGGAAATGGGTGAAAAGTCAATTTTACCCCATGAGAAAAAAGAAATTTTTTAAAAATATTATGAATTTACTATTTTGAACCCTAATGCTACCTTACCCTAATTGCTTCTTCTTCATTCTACCTAACCCCTACTGCGACCATTTGCTTCTTCTTTTTTCCTATCTAACCACTTAATCTGAGACCTCCGTTCACCGCCTCCTGGTCGCAACTCCATTAGCGGCATGATCTCCTGCGGCAGCGAAGACGACGTCGTTCGGAGAAGGCATAGGAGGCACCATTCACCGCCTCCTGGTCGCGGATGGACTTGACTCGCTCGAGAAATGACGACGGTCGTGCGGGGTGAGCTGATCGCTTCTCGATCGGAAAATAGATGATGTTGCTCATCTTCATTCAGGTCGGGGTATTGCGCCGCCGGGGGTGGTGGCACGGCGGAGTTGAGTCAGCGAGTGGCGGGGGAATTGGTCGTGTTGAACTTAAGTTCTTATGTTTTGGTGCTTGAGTTGAGAGCAGATGAAGATGGGGGGAGCGTGCTATTATAAAATGAGGGAAATTTAGGGGGGCACGTGTTGTTCACGAATGGAACCAAAGAAAGCGGTAAGGTTGACGACGGGGTTAATGTCGACGATGTTGAGATTGATGTCTCGTCGGAGTAGCCATGACCCTAGTGGTCGATGACGTAGAAGGGGGCTGGTTGGAGGGGGGTGGCCGAGTAGAGGCGGGAGGGGATGGTGGTTGGGTGATTCGATGAAGATTGGCTCCGTCGAAGCATTTCTGATTGGGTCGCGCAGCTGGATCGGTGACCCGCAAAAGGTGAAACCTAGGGTTCCACTTTGGAACGGTGTCACCAAAGAGGCAGCGCCGCCATGGCGCCCGAGTGGAGGGGGTGGTGGTGGCTTTCGGGTGGAGGGGTGGTTGTGGCGGTCGGTGGAGGGAGCAGTGGTAGCATTTGGTGCAGGGGGTGGTGGTGGTGGTGGTGGTGGCCGGTGGAGAGAGTGAGGTGGCATAAGGGCAAAATGGTCCTAACACTTTTAAATTTTAGGTCAAAGGGAATTTTAGTCATTTTGAACACGGTCAATGCCTGAAATGGTGTCTTAGGGTTATATTAGCACTTACGTTAAGTAGGTAGGGTTGTTTTGCACTAAAAATTATCTGAGAGTTATATTGGTATTTGCTCAAGTAGGTAGGGTTATATTGGTACATATCCCTCTTTTTAAAACTAAGAGTCATTCTCATTCTCATTATCCGTAAAGTATTTGCGTAAGATTTATGCCGCACAACGCCTAACTAACAATTATAACGAATCTATTAAAAATTTCTAATCTCTTTTGACTCACACACTCTAGGGTGAGTTTTCCACAAATGGGCCTATCATTAGGTTCATATGTCATATTGGCGATTTGCAACTTGATTTGCACCTACAATTTTTTGTCTTCATCGGGTTGCGACAGCTCTGTAGTTTGAAGAGGCTGTAACTGGATTTCTCCAATCAGCGATGAGGACGGTTTGTTGATGGAGTTTTGGGGGCGGGACCATTTCATTTTGAAGTAGTTCGGTACTGCATGCCTCTATGTTTATTTAGTGTTACCCATATTTGTCCGCACCAGGTTGCCAGAACTCCGTGGTTCTGATTTATGAACCTTTTTGGAGGTTGTCGCTGGATTTCTCCAAAGAGTGCGACAAGAGAGAATCTAAATCTCATCGGAGTAGCGAGAGTACCAACACTCCAATGACACACCTAGAATTAAAGACAAGAAACAAACTAAACAGAATTAACCTAAACCATGCCGCCATTTAGGAAAGTCATGCTACATCGTATTCCTACTGTAACCCATAAGTAATTATCGCCTTAAGAGTATTGTCCTCTGAACTCACCGTAAATGTGGTACGACAGCTAGTGGGAACTTTGTTGTGTGCTAGAAACTCTGTTTGACAAGTATATACCATTACACAAAGGCCCATTTTCTTATTTTTCAGTGGAACATACCATATACCTTCCACCACAGGATAACCTATTTTGACTGTTACCCGCAATCTAGCACCACTAATGACAGAGTCATCAAATGCTACTAATAGACTCTCCCTTGCAATCACCATAAGGTTGTCGTGGCTACAGCCGACCACGATGAATATTTGTTAAGAAGCTAGACAACACATTGGGTGGAAATAGATTATAGGGACGGGCTAAAGAAGAAATTATGTGGATGTGCTTTATGCCTGAATTTTTTGACAGGGCCGAGTTGAGACAGATCGTTCACCGCCACCGCCCGTTTGACCGCCTTCATCTTCGTTGACACTTGCTGAAAAACCATTACCCAAGCCGAGAATCCATTCACTCTGGAGGACCGCCGGACAGCTTGCAGGAAAGCTTTGCCAGACTACCTGTAGCCTCGCTAAAAATGTGTCCAACGTCTCACCTACCATCTCTCGCTAGTGGGATCTTAACTCTCCATATATGAGCATACCAAATCCGTCAGATTTGAGCCATGGTGGCTCAGAGATGACCTTCCGCCAGTTGGAGGCCACCGCCAGATCTTGTGTGCCAGTCGGAGTAGCGATCTCCAGCTGGATCTCGCGGAGGAAGGCTTTCGTCCCTGTAAATCGGTCAGGTGGAGCTAGCCTCTGCCTACATTTTCTCGTACTACCCAGATCTTCTTGTTCAGCTCGGGTCATTCACCGGCAAACTCCGATGGTCGCACGTTCGTCGACCGAATATTGCATATGGTGTGGTGTTTGCCGGATTCTTGGCTTTGCTCACCAGAGAGCTCCAATGATGGCAGAGGAGGAGTAGGTAGTTCACATACATCCCCCTCGATCTACATGCTACGACAACTACATGTAAGAAAAGAAAGGGGGTGAGGCTGCCAGCCAGCCGATGGCAGCGGCGGCGACAACCTCTCCAAACTAGGGTTTATGTGGAGTCTTTAAGAGAGAGGGGAGAGCTTCTGTGTTGTTAGCGAGATAAATGTCATAGTATTAGTAATTAGGGATGATCATGGGTTGGGTCACCCAAATCCTAAATTTTTTGAATCAGACCCAGATCCGACCCGGACCCATTAGGTCTGAAAATCTTAGACCCATACCCAAACCCGATGGGTCTAAATGGGTCTTAGATCCTAAACAGGTCCTAAATGGGTCTAATTTTCTAAAAACAATTCTTCACTAAATAAAATATGCATTATCTTAAATACAAAAAATTCAACTTCAATATGGACATGTATTAATTCTTCAAGAAAAAATATATACAGCACACAAAAAGATTATGAAAGTATTTTGATATTAGGATAAATAATATACATAGTTAGGATAATATGGGTCTACGGATTGGGTCTGTGACGGGCCTGTGACTTTATATTTTAGACCCGGACCCAATGGGCCTAAATTTTTTGAACCCATACCTAACCCAACGAGTCTAGACCCTGTGGGTCTGGGTTGGGTCCTAGACCTATGATCATACATTTTGATAATGAGAAAGTCTCGTATTATATACTGTTAAATCAGGAGTGGAAAACTTCATTTTTATAACATTTAGGGTCAGATTTTGATATATATTATTAAATATTTTTAAAATTATATGAATTTCATTGCAATAATTGAAAACAAATAATCAAATCAATACATGATGACCCCCAGTTTTTTTAACATGTACAAATATAATCATATGTTGGAACCTAGAGAGGGACATTTTCATAAAATTAATGAAAAGGAATGATCACTCGGGGCGTTACGGGGGGGGGGGGGTGAGGTGGTTCGCCTTGTCGCCGCAAGTACCTGGTCCAACAAGGAGAAAATGCGGAAGCCCCTCCCCCAACAAGGCAAACGAGACAAGGAAAACACCCACCAATCAGCCAGTGGTGAAAGTAATGGTTGCGTACCTTGATCAACTAGTGAAGGTCATCATCGTAATGGGTGTTGTGGGAATTCCCCTCGAGCTTGACGATCCGAAGGCTTTCATTGAAAATACCATGACCGATCAATCCACCGGTCCCAATCTATTCTCTTTCTCGAGAAATAAGCCTAGTGATGGCGGGAACAGGAAGGAGGTAATACACGCATGCCCATTAATCTCTACTATTACTGTCTTGTCGGGTTTTAACATAACATTATAACCAATATACCACGTGTTCTTGTATTACTTGTGAATTTGATAGAATGATGTATAAGTTAACTAGTATATTAAGAATATTTATGGGGAGAAGGTAAGGGTTGCACAGAGGTTTCTATAAAAGCCACGACAAAAAGTGCATCCTGAAGTAAGTGTGGCTCGCGTACGAGATTGTGAGCTAATCATTCATGCGAAAACAGGATCATCATCCCCCAACTACTAATTCAACGACATCGGTGAGGCATTTCGGAGCGTAGTCGATTGAACGCAAAATTTGATAGGCTTGGGAGAGACCCCGCCAGCTAATATTGCGAACGATTCATCAAATAAGGTGGTCAGAAAAATGTAGCTAAGAAAGAAGCCACACATTCGGATGATGACGCAAACATAATCATATCAAGCAAGGATGAGGTAATTTTCTAATTTATTATTTAACTTATTAAGGTCAGTTTTGGACTCTTCATTAAATAAACTGTAATCATCTTGGCCTCAGGGTAGAAAGTATACATCGTCAACAATGCCATCCAGATCAAGCCGCGGACTCCAAAACTATGTGTTTTAAATACAACTGGCAAAGATTTAAAACCAATACGTTTGACATATAACTTCCTATTAAATGAAATTCTTTTTTATTACACAACCAAAATCCAAACATTGGATTATACTATTGTAACTCAAATCGTCAACGGGAAAACGAACATATTTCCATACATGCAGGAGTACACTGACAATGTTAGTGGAATCTCGGAGATATGTGAAGGCTCTGGCCATACATGCTCCTTCATCTATTTTCCACCAGCAACATTTGGCATGAAAGAAAACAAGTGTACAATCGACTTGGAGCAACTCATCGACTTCGTTACCAAATGGATATAACTTGAATTGCTAACTCACAAATGGATATGCAGATGGGGTAAGTTTTCACCGTTCACTTGTTTCCCAAAAGTTTACCTCCTTGAATGGTTTTATAGTGTTAATATTGTGCATTTCAAAAAATAGTTTATTTCTTTTGATAATTGTAATCTTAAAGTGCAATTTGTTACTCCCTATTTCCCAACTTAAATTACATAGAATATTTTTACGGTGTATAAGAAACATGCATGTTTGATCATGAATATATTTAACTATGCATTATAACGAAAAATAAAAATCAATATTTGGAAACCATTTGCTACGACGAATTAAACAATATTATATCACTAAAAAAATAGTTCCAGTAGTGACATTTATTTTGGAGATTTATGATATTTAGAATTGTCACAAAAATAATTAGTGACGCCTTGTGGAAGTGTCTCTATTTAGCGTGTCACTAAAATATTTCTGACACCTTCAAGCGTCACTATCCTTTTGTGACACGTAAAGACACAATTTCCTTTTTGACATGTGAAGATGTCACAATTATTATGACTTTCTCAAGCATACGCAATTTATTGATGTGTCCAAGAAGCATCGCATAGCATGTCTACGCTTAAAAGCGTCGCTAAATAATGCAGAGAATTAAAAAAATTACAATTTAAGCCACATATTTCTAATAATTGTAATTATAACCTACAAATTCAAATAATTGCTATTAAAACACTAAATTATAATTATTACAATTTACCCACAAAGTTCCTAGTAATTGCTATGAAACCTATAAAAGTATAATAATTTCAAACCTACAAAATTTTAGCAATTCTTTTCCCTCGTGAGCGATGAAGTTCGAGGCCTAAAATGAAAAGAGGCACAAAAGATGAATTTAAGTCATAAAAAAATGCATGATATGTAGTTGGGAAACAAACAAATACAATCTAACCTCATCAGAATTTGTACAAACAAAGCTCTGTGGTTTTGATTGAATCTAAGCACTCTAAATTTATCTTCCCCAGCCTTCCATCAGAGGAAGTGGCTCAGATGTGTCCACTGAAAAATGAGGTAAAAGAGATGCATTAATATTCTTCTTTAGTTTTGAAACTTGAATCAACAAAACCAACCAAAAATGAAGTCTACCGCAGCTTCTCTTCCTATAAAGCTCTCACCAACGGAGCTCCAGCAGGAGCATTCTCGCCGTCGGTCAACTCAACTTCCTAATTGTCATCTTCCCCATTAAAACTTGCATCTTCTAGGCCTGCAAGATCATCTTCCTCGATGGAAACCATCTATAAGGACAACCAATCGAATCCAAGTTAACGGAAACTATCTAGCTAAATTTTGCAGTGTTCAAATAAGTCAATTAAAATGTATATACATCTCGCCCCTGCGATCTAACAATCTTAATCAATATAAGCATCAAGATGCCTAGAGGTAAAACCAACTCCGTCCCACCCAAAGTTGATTAGTTGACGATCGCTTGATTGACTAGTATATGTAGCTAGAGATGTTGTAAATATGTCAATACTGCTGGGACGGAGGGAGTATATATATGTTGTGCGGAAATTTATGGTCAAAATTTACCAAATTTGACATTGAAAAGTAAATATGCCAATACTAGTTGGACGGAGGGAGTATTTTTTTCAATTAAACCGTCTCTAGGACTGTGGTTTATAGGGTTCCCCTCCCTTTTCTATTAAGCTCAATTTGCACAATGTGCGATTTAACATATGATGTGGGATAAACCCGTTACACTGAGATGCTATATAATTTTACAATTCTAGTCTACATTCTCAGTGACTGAAAAAGAGTTACACATAAGGCCTAATCAATATTACAATACTAAACAAAAAGCTTATGTGGCAATGAGAAGAGAGCCCCAAAAATAAGTGGTTAACACTGTGTACTCATACTGTAGTCACAATAATATCGACTCGAGACTACCATCAGAATCAAAACAGTGAGGTATTAAATAATACACACGCTAAGTGTTTTGTCCACACATCCGATCAAATATCCAAGGCAATCAAAACGAAGTAATTAAAGCTCCCCAACTGAACATTTGGTCCATCTCCATTTAACCTGTAAAACCATTTTCCTAAACTAGGAGATTGAAACCAGTCGTTTGAATTGCCAAAAATATTTTCTGTCAGTGTATAAAAATCTTTTATAATACGTAGAATTCACTCTAACATGGATCCAAAAAGCTGTAAAAACCAATTAAATTGACTTAACAATGTAATTGATCTAAACACCCTAATGGACCGAAACTTACAAATCTGATTTAAATCCTCAGAAAAATATTATCGCTAAAAGTCCTTTGTTTAAAATACTCTGACTTGAATTTCTCCTTTTGTTTCTTTGCATATCAAATGTGAAACCAATCAAAATTGTACCAACTCAGGCTATCGGCAAAACAAGCATTGACAGAGAGAATTCTTATTTAATACCAAGATTTAAAAAATCCATATAATTTCTGGCCATTTTTTAAAAAAGAAATACAATAAAATAAAAATAAATAAAAACATAAATTAATTAAAAGCCTCCCATCTGAAAAGAGAAAATGAAAGGTAGAAAAATTTAAAAAATGGAGAAGTACCCCTCATACCCTTCTATCTCCGGAAATATACTCGGCTCTATATGACCCGAGTTGTGTCATTCCGGCTGAGTCGACCCGCTGTTCATCATTGAGTTGAGTTGACTCGGTCCTGAGTCGAGTCCGAGTTGGCCGTCACTGGATCTGAGTTGGCCGGCTCAGATTGGAGTAGACTCGGAAACACTAAGGACTAGACACTTTACCGCAGTATGTTGAGAGAACAAAGGGGATATGGTGAGCTCAGGTTTGGAGCACCATCGCCCGTGGACATGAGCAGCGCCGGCACCGTGAATGCAACTCAAGCACCGGAATACGAATCACAGCCCCTGGAGCAGCGACACCCTTGGAGCACCGGAATACAGAGCACAGCCTCGGGCAGCGTCGCCCTTGGAGCACAGCCGGGCACAGAGCACCACCACTTTAAACCCTGGAGCACCGCCATCGGGCAAAGAGAACCCTAGAGCACCGTCGGCGGTTGGAGCAGAGCTGGGCAAAGATGCAGAGCCGGCTGGATCATGAGCTGGTTATGTCTCGATATTGTTGGAAACAAGGGGTAAGGGTGTGTGGGGGTGGGATGGGGAGGGAGGGGAGTATAGTCAAAGTTTTATGTTAAAACTAAACAAAATCAAAATAACTCAATTTTCTTCATTATATTTTACTGGTGCCTTTTTAAAAATCATTTAATTCATTCACACTTTTAGACAGTATTCATAAATGAATTAATTATTTTAAATGGTGAATATTTGTGTTGTAAAGATGTGACAGACGATTTTTATTTCAAAATTAATTATATACGACTCGATCTACACTGTTTTTTATTTATTTTATAAAGACCAAGAATGTAATAATTAATAAGTTTGGAGAAAGCCCTCTGCAATTCATATTTAAGATCTCTTCACAATATATAATCTGGATATCTTTTGACCAGCCTCCATTAAATCAAAATTATCAGTTTTTATAAAGTCTTGCCGCCTTCTCAAATCTGAATCCAGATAACAAAATCAGAAGATTATCTATTGAATATATATATATATATATATATATATATATATATATAAAATCTAGATATCTTTTGACCAACCTCCATTAAATCAAAATTATCAGTTTTTATGAAGTCTTGCCGCCTTCTCAAACCTGAATCCAGATAATAAAAACAGATGATTATCTATTGAATATATATATACACACACTCCCTCTCTGTAGCTATTATTATTGACACACTTTTTATTTAGAGATGTTCATTTTATTTTGACACATTCCAAATATAGTATGTTTTAAAGAAATTTCCACCATTCAATTTACTTTTTCTTTTCCTCTATCATTTTTGCTCCATACAATTGATATCTTCTAAAAAATTGTGTCAAAAAGTGAAGTGTCAAACTTAAATGAACAGAGGAAGTATTGTACTTGGGACACCGCATTGTATCCCCAATGTTACAATTTACTTGCAGTTTATTGATTAATTAAATTTCATAAAAAGTGGGATATGCATTAAATTTATATTTTAAATTTAAATATAATATAATTAGTTTGGATATGCCGTATGCATCGTATCCAAGGTATATGGTATACAAATTGATATATATATATATACGAACACATTCAATTATTCAGATAGAAAAATAAAAGCAATTTCCTTGGGGGAAAAAATACTCATCAAAACATTACCTTTAACAGAAACCGCCCAAAACATTGAATCTCTCAAATACATGCACCAGCCAAAATCTCAAACGGTTGTATCCCTTTGAAGATGCATCCACAACACTATAAATAACACACTCATCGATAACATCCTTTCATTCGCAGAAGAAAGCACAAATCCTTAGAGATAGAATCATTCAGTACTGCTTCCTACATTTCCCTGTTGAAGATGCCTAAACAACCTAGGAAGTCAAATGCAACACCCGGCCCTATCCCTTACAACCTTAGATCCGGAAGAGGAAGAATGAGCAATCAAGATGAGAAAAAGAAGGGTGAATGGGATGAAATCAAATGTCCCATATGCCTTGATCCTCCTCACAAAGCCATCCTTCTCATTTGTTCGTCTCACGACAAGGGTTGCAGGCCTTATGTGTGCGACACAAGTTATCTCCTGTCGAACTGTTTTGATCAGTTCTGCGATTCGCGATCTGTGGCACGACCGGCCAAGCGGACTTCTGATGGAAAAAGGCCAACGAAGTTTGAGTTTCCGACTGGTCGACACAAGCTTTCCTGCCCACTGTGCAGGGGTGAAATCACTGGGTGGATCGTGGATGAGCGTGCTCGCGACTCCATGAATCAGATTGTGCGAACCTGCGCGCTGGATTCCTGCGACATTCGAGGAGACTATATTGATTTGAAGGATCATGCGAGAGTTCTGCATGACTATGAAAATGATGACTATGAAGATGACTATGGTGATGAAGAATAGAATGGTAGTCTAGTCTGGTTCTTCATTATCAACCTTAGCAGATTGAAATTGTTTCCCTTAGTTGTTAGTACTATGTATTTTGCTTCTGCTGCTATGTTTGATTATTAAACAAGTCTAAAGCAAAAAATTGCTGTTTATTGTGCTTTCATTGTTTTATTTATTCATTAGTTCAAATAACAAGTTCATGATTCAGCGCATCCAATATCAAATAGTTCTTCAACCTAGTGAATCACCAAAAACAAAAGCAAATTTGATATATATCGATTCGATATCGAAGATTAAAAGGGCGTCCTTCCTTCAAAGTATTTTGAATAGCAAAATTTTGAACTATTTATTTTATGTTTGTTGGCACGTTATAATCTGAACTATTTATTTTGAATGTTGGATGTTGCTGATATTTTTATTTTATCCGTAAGCTTTCCGTGATTTGAGGTCGAAATACTGTGTAGGGGAGCATGAAGCAATCTGCGAGGACAAATTAGATGGTACCCCAGGGTACCATGATAATCATATCCTCACAAATGATTTGTGCATTTCAAATTGTGAAGATATGTATTCTCTCATGCAAGATTGTGTATTATTATATTTTGATTGCGATTACTATATAAATATTAAATGCATTACATTCTATCTATTTGGGATGCACCTTCATGGTACCCAGGGTACGGTATAAGAATTGTATGTCGAGAAAGCAGTCACGTTGTTGCACAATCCTGACACGATTATTCTGGCACGATTAAGTGACGGATGCCGGGGATAAGCAAGAAAGGCGGTCAAATGTAGGCTAAAGGCGGAAACAACAGCCTTAAATTGTAGGGAATTAACTTAATAACAGTTGTGAATGGTAAGTAAGTTACTCAGTGAGGAAGATGATGGATCAACATTATGGGGCAACCGATGTAGGTGAAAAATTTGGAACAGACGAGATTGCCTAAACAAACTTAATTAGTAAGATTTTGGGGGGAAGCTATGTTATCAGACAGTTTTCTCGCCCTTTTGACGGAGGTTTCGAATCACCGTCAGTCATGCATAGACACTGTTCATACATGACGTATTACAACACCGGCCCCGTAAAAGTAGTTTCGAGTTCAGAACTGCTTCCAAGATTAATTATAAAAAAGAGTTACTTTTGAAGTTCTTCCCCAGCACATGAATTCTTGCTGAAACCTCATCAATAACCCACTAGTTGAGAGCTTTTGATTAAAGGCAGCCCACGAAGTTGGTTGTAAATTCGATTCCAGGAACCGCTTTCCCTGAGTAGTTCCGAACTCTGAACTTGTATCATTCGGCGGACTGAATCAATGGAAGGCGGTTGGACCGAGATAGAAGTTGGTTTTGAAAGAACCGCCTTCCAACGGCGTAGAAGGAAGGTGGTTTTTGGACGAACTACCTTTGAAGGTGTTAGGTTGAAGGCGATTTTGCCGAACTACCTTCTATCGTTATACGTTCCGAACTTGGAACAAAGACCCCACAGTTGTTACGATTGAGGAAATCTTGGTAGTCGGTTCCAATTTGAGTTCCTCATCCGGAAGGTGATCAGATTAATGTTCCGAACTCGAAACCATTTTACGTAGGATCCTAGGGTTGATAAAGTGTGTTCCGAATTCGGAACCCTTTTTAAAGACCTATAAATCAAGGCTGGCTTTTGTCCTTTTTGGTTTAAAATCTAATTGGGTAATGGGAAGGAATGACCTTCTTATTGAAACTTTGTCAATGGAATAGGTAAGGATGATTAATTATTTTATTGTATGGACATATATATATATATATATAATTTGGGTAAATTTGTTTACTGTGATTTATAATTGTTTTTCTTGCTATTGGTTAATTATTTAATTATGATGAATGGGTTTAGATGATGAGTGTTAATGTTAATGTGAATGTGAATGCTTGTTGTTGTGAACCCTCTCCTTTCTAGGTTTAATCGATTATGGATCAAATTGAATTGATCAGTAAGGACTTGAGAAAATCTCCCGATTACTTCCCGTTGATAGAATCATTTCTTGTGGTTGCTTTCGAGCACGCTTCGAAGAATGGTGTTGTGTGAGCACAGTGCTCCTGTAAGGATTGTAATAATGATGTGTACCTTAGAAGGAAGAAGATACGTGAACATCTCATCATGCGAGGGTTTCAAACTAGATACACCTCTTGGGTGTAGAAAGGGGACCATGATCTGGATTTGCCGAAAGATGTAATTGGTAAAGAAATAGATGATTCTTGTACGAATGTTTGGTTTGAGGAAATGGTTGAGGATGTTTGTAGAGAAGTTTACAGTAAACCTGAGGTACTAGAAGCTTTGCACACAATGATAATAGGATGGCATTGTATACTGGTTTGAGGCATTCAGTCTTGAGCGCGACATTGCAAATCATGAATTTGAAAGTGAAATACAGTTGGACAAAGAAAGGGATGACAGAGACTCTTCAATTGTTTCATGAATTACTTCCGAAAGGTAACCTTCTTCCCGACCGATCCTATGCCGCTAAAAGAATTCATTGTCCAATGGGTATGGAATTGGAAAAAATTCATGCATGTCCAAATGATTGTAGGTTATATAGGGGTGTAAAAGACAAGGACCTGGAGTGTTGTCGGATTTGTGGCGAGTCACGGTACAAGTTCAAGCGGGGTGGAATTGAGGTCAGTGCAGAAGCGGAATTGACAATGAAAAACACACATGTAAAGTGTTATGGTATCTCCCTATCATTCCTCACCTGAAAAAAATTGTTTGCATCTAAAGAAAAGGCTAAGTTGTTGCGATGGCATGTGGAAAGGGATCGACCGGCGGGCGGGGTGATCAGTCATACGTCAGATGGTGAGCAATGGAAGAAAATGGATATTATGTATCCTGAGTTTGGTACTGAGCCATGACACTTGAGACTAGGTATTTCCACCAATGGAATGAATCCATTTGGTAATATGAGTAGCAGTCATAGCTCTTGGCCTATCATGATGGTGATCTATAATTTTCCATCTTGGTTGACAATAAAAAGGAAGTATGTATTATCGTCTATGATGATCTCTGGGCCTAAGCAACCTGATAACGACATAGATGTATACCTGACACCTCTAGTGGATGACTTGGTGACCTTGTTCAGGGATGGTGTGCGCATGTACGATGGAGGCATAGGAGAATCTTTTCAATTGAAGACCTTTTGTTTTGTACAATAAATGATTTTCCTGCATACGGGAACTTTTTTGGCTACTCCGTTAAAGGCCATTACTTATGTCCAGTGTATGAGAGGAAACATCATTTTTTCAATTAAAGCATGGGTGTAAGATCGCATATCTGGGCCACAAGAGATTTCTTCCAGATGGGCATCCGTAGTGCTCGGTGAAGAAGTGGATCAATGGTGAAGTCGAGCATCGAGGGCCCCCATTACTACTTACGGGTATTGAAGTCTTTGAAAAAATGAGGGGCTAGCCAAATGATTTTGGCAAGGCACAGCGAAAGGCCGCTTGTGAGAGAAGTTGGAAAAAGTTCTCGGTATTTTTAGACTCCCTTATTGAAAACATTTGGACGTTCGACATTGTCTTGATGTTATACACATCAAGAAGAACGTGTGTGATTCATTGGTAGGGACATTTTAAAATACCCCCGTAAAATGAAGGATGGTTTGAAGGCTCAACTTGACTTGGTCGAAATGGGAATTAAGAAAGAATTAGTCCCTGTTAAAAATGGTGATGATTGTTATCTCCCTCCCGCTCGTTATTCCATGTCCGAGGCAGAGAATAAGTTGTATTGTGAAACCCTTAGTGGTGTGAAGGTGCCAGCGTCCTACACATCAAACATAAGTTCATGTGTTTCTCTAAATGAGTTGAAGTTGTTGGGTTTAAAAATCACATGACTGTCACAAGTCGATGCAAGAATTGAATGCCATTGCAATTAGGTTGACTTTATAATCTCATGTAAGGTTGTGCTTTACAAAGCTTTGCTTGTTTTTTAAGTTGATATGTTCGAAAACCATCACAATTTCCAAGCTTGACCGTCTTCAGGCTATGATAGTTGAAGTGTTGTGTCGGATGGAGATGTACTTCCCTCCCTCATTCTTTGACATTATGGTCCACTTGATTGTTCATTTGGTACGAAAGATCAAGTTTTGCGGGCTTGTATTACTGTGGTGGATGTACCCTTTCGAGAGGTATATGAAAATTTTTAAACATTTTGTGAAGAAACATTATAGACCGGACACCAGCAACGTACACCGTTATGTTACAGAAAAGGTAATTGAATTTTGTACAAAATTTATAAATGAGGTAGATTCTGCTGGTGTTCCGAGATCTTGGCATGTAGGGCGGTTTGAGGGGCATAAAATGAGACAAGGTAAGTTATTGAACCCTAGTGCTGGAGATTTTTGTGGTGCTCACCTTTATGTTCTTCGAAACCACGAGGAAGTGGTCCCATACATTGAGATCCACATGGATGAAATTATGACTATGCATCCGAAGCTGAACGAAGCACGTGTTCTACAACAACACACAACAACGTTTCCTCATGGGTTCGCAGGCATAGGAGAAGGTAGTCATCCTAGGAAGGTGAAATGGTTAGCACGAAGACAGTTGAGCACAGTTCAATATTACGGTGATTATTACATCAATGGATTTACTTTTGGGACAAAATCAATAGATGAGAAGAGTGTATCACAGAACAGTGGAGTGACTCGTGTGTCAGAGGCTTTGCATGTCGCTAACGCTTCTGATGACAATCCCATTTTTCATCAAACTTGCTATTTCGGAACCATTCTTGAGATCTGGGAACTTCATTACGTGACCATGCGTGTCCCAATGTTTAAATGTCAATGGGTTTATGTGAACAATGGGAAGAAAAATGAGGAATGGAGTTTCACACTTGTTGATGGTAGCTGAGTTGCTTGGAGGGAAAATCCTTTTATGCTGGCATCACAAACGCATCAAGTGTTCTACATTAAGGATCCAGTCGACTCTAGATGGGAGGTTGTTGTGGAAGGTAAGAGAACTTTCATTGAGGAGTATGAAAGTGAAGATATGATTGGTTTTGGTTGAGACACTGAGACGAGATCAGACATCATAGATATGTTGCTAGAAGAAGACGATTTGAGTTTTCGTGGATTTCTCGGTTATACCAAACACAATGAAGGCATATAGGTTTACGCATGAGGGAAGGTAAGCAAGAGGAAAAGGAAGCGCAAAAAAAAAGTTGAAAAATGGAAAAACTAGCTCGAACTACATTTAATTGGTGATTTTGGTTTTGTGCATTAAGCTGGGAGCTACTTCCGGTTGAGGAACTGTTTTTGCTGTAATGGTCAAGGAAAGTTCTTGTCATTTAAAAAATTAATTTCCATTACTATTTGGAATCTAAACTATTAGACATTTTTCTTTGTTTCCGTACTTAACTATTTGACCAAGAAATGACAAAGAAATTCCAAACCATCTAAGTTCATCACACACAAAAAAAGGCAAGAAATAACTTCAACATCTTGAAATGGAAACATCTTAAAAAATTAAAACATTCAACATCTTGAAACATGTTCAACACACCAAAAAAATTGAAACATACAACAAACAAGTTCAACATCTTGAAATGGCAAGAAATAAGTCATAAAATATTACATTCATAGTGAGTTGGATCTCTTAAGTTCCAATTGTCGCTCATTGGCTGGAAGGCCATCTTTGTGTCTCTCAAAGATAGTATTTATATGCCCTAATTGCGGCTATACTACTAGAAAGTAGATAGTAGCAAGTCGGGGTTATATGCCCTAACACTCTAACATTTTACCCCTCTCACGAAGCAAATTATACCTAGATTGAGCATTAGCAGAGACAAACCTTGTCCTTTCAAAGTCAGCATTTCCCCCTTGATCGGCCTTGGTTGATTTGGAGCGTCGTCCACCACCCCTTCGACCCTGGTTTGTTGTTGTCGTTGCAGATGCTTGGAAGGTTGGTGTTGTTTTTGAAGAAATGTGTTAGGTGGGAGATTTTTGGAATCGTAAAAAGGACACGGATGGTTAGATTTTCAAATTGGGATTTAATGAATTTCCAATCCCAAATTTTATTTTTATACCCCGCATTTGTTCCGAGTCCTGAACTGGGGGGGGGACATCAGTAATGAAGACCCAAAATTAACCTTCTAATAGAGTAACTTGGGTGTCAAAAAAAGAGTTGGCTTTTTTCCAGCTTAGGTCTAGACTGGGGCTCTAATTCCGGAACTGGGGTTGGGGACGTCATTAAAGAAGACCCAAAATAAACCTTCCGATTGAGAAACTTGGGTGTCACTAAATAAGAGAGTTGGGCTTTTTCTAGCTTCGGTCCGGATTGAGCATCTGAATCCGGAACTCAGAGTTGTAATTGAGGAACTTTATCGGATACTTACAAACAAGTATACAAACATTTAACATTAATCTTTTTACAGTTCTGAATGAGTAATACAGTTTGGGGATTACGACATTGGATGTGTTCAATACGTAATCCGACTGAGTTTCGGCTGAGGAAGCCATTCGGAACCAATGGAAAAAATCCAAGTAGACCGTTTTGGTAGTATCCATCCTACTTCCGACACATATAACAAATCTCCTCATTTTCTATAAATATAATGAAGCGGATAATTACATTGCATACGATTAATACTAAACCACAAAATACGATTGTCATAAAAACAAGAAATCAAGTCATAGCATAATACTAATGTCATGAAACAACAAATCCAAATTATCCCTAGCATACAAATATTCAATTATTCATAGTTTTATCATCTTGAATCACTCAATCAAGTCCTAATATGATGCCTGCTCTAGCTATGATCGGGAAACATAGATGCAAGCTCCGGATCACTCTCCTCTCAAGCGGGTTGCTCTTCATCTTCACCCTCAGTCTCTATATTAGTGAATTCCGGGTCAAATTTAGGCATCCCGTCGTCATCGCTGAGCTCCAATTATAGGTCGGTGGATTTTATGAATTTTTCATGAATGGCTACAACTACTTCCATCTCCTTATTTTTTTCATATATCTTTACAGATGCAATTTAGGTAATGGCTCACGACACTCTTCCATCTGCGGCCCCCACCTATGATATACAAAATTGAAGTGATTAAATTTTTACAAATCAAATAAAAAAGAAATTATAATAAAAATATTCGAAGAAATCACTTACGTGAAGTGGATGACTCAGGCCTCTCAATAGAAATTTCTCTAGCTCTCTTCAAAGCTTTGATCTTCGTGTCAGGGACCACCTTCAACCGCCATTTGTCATCATCACTCAACTTTAGCTTCTTGTGCTGAAACCATGACTCATCATAATAGTCTAGACGCAATGGACGGTCGACGAGGACAACAGCAAACTGCCTCATCAATGCAGTTATCAACCCTCGGTGTGGAAGATCTTTTTTCCACCTCACCACCGCCTTTACCATGTAGCACACTGTAGTGTATCATGGGTTAATGGGGGTTCCCTCCACGATGTAGTAAAAAACATGAGGTTTCCTACAGTTGGCTCACAAGTGTGACCCCCCGATGGAAAGGCATTCATGCAAATCCACTCATAAACTATGCGCTGTTCTACACTAAACTTTCCCACATCACAACTATCGGCCTGACCCGTCCAGGCTCATCCCGCTTAAAGTACTTCTTAGCTATGGCTACAGGTTATAAGGGGGTTCCCTTGGTAACAGCAAGTCAACTATGATGTTGAAAGATCTCTAAGGGAACCTCAGGGTTATCGGGGCGTAGAGGCGTGGGGTTATTATAGGGGAAACCTAAAACAGTGTTGATGGTGTATTTTGTGACTGTCACATTGAATATATTAACCCAGGTTGCATTCTTGTTATTGAAATTATTCCCTAGGTTAGCATAAAATTGCACCACCTCATCGTGATGCGCCATATCCTCTAAGGTTAATAACTTGTCCAAATGTGGGTTACGAAAATACCGAAGCAAATAGCCTAATGATAAATCCTCACAATGGTCACTAGGTACGATCTTAGGATTTGTACATTTCCAAATTTTAATAATTTGCTCATGCCTAGCTTTGACTTCCTCGCTGGGGAACTTTGGAGTTGCCCCAGTCTCAGTGACGATTATGGCTCCTCAAAGAAGCAGTCACCACGTTGCTCGTTCTCTTACCACCACAGCTATGAGTCATGATTGTTTATGGAAGTTGTTATCCTCACTTTTCCATTTTTGGGTTTGTATTGGGGGTGGCTAGGGTTCTTGTGTCGGGTTTGAATTGGGAATTTTCTATCCCTCCGGCTAATTTTTATATACTTAAGACAGTTCCGAGTCCCAAACTATCTTAGCTCCTCTAAAATTATGACGACGTACAGTTCTGATTGAGGAACTTGTTCATGTATTCTTTAACCACTATCAGACATAGTTTCGAGTTCGGAACCATAGTTGAACGGGTTCAAACCTATCGAGCATTAAAGGCAAAAAAATGAGCAACTATTAAATGAAAATTTAGGGCGCGAGTTCCCCCCATTTTTACTTCCAAACCTCTAACCAAACCATTCCTTTTCATTGAAAACTCTCAAATTATCCACCCACCCCATCCTTAAATTCTAAACACATCAAACCCTAAGAGCTTAAATGAGGGCAAGCACATTCAAGGAAATTGTCATGGGTCCATTGGAGCTTGGTTAAAGTTGTAATCCATTGGAGCTTGCTAGCTTGGCACTAAATTCATACATCCATAAGAGGTTGGTGGGTATTTTTTTCCATCTCCAATGATTAATAAATGTAGTAGACAACATTTTTTATTTGGTTTCATATTTTCATTCATGAAATTATGTTTTGCACTACAGTATCAATCTTTGAATTTAACAAATGCTTACTTTATTTGTTTTAGTGTAACCCAGTGAGGAAATTTGATTTAATGCTGCTACTAGGTTAAGGAATGTCGAAAAAATGATCTCGTGATAAACATTTGTCGTCGCAAGGTGGGAATACCGAGACAACAATTGAAGAAGATGAGGATGGGAATAGGTCAGATGCGGTTACAATTACCAAGGTACATTGTAGAACTCTAGAAAGCAGAATAACTAGGAAAGAATTCACGACTTTGGTTTTCAATATAATTGGTCGTTGCTTGTCGGGAGAGCGTGCCAACTGGTCTACTTGGGTAGGGAAGAATGGTAGGACAAGGGTCGATATCCATTATGATAATTGGCATGACGTGCCTAAACAATAAAAGGAGACGTTATGGTTGAAGTGCAAGGTAAAAACCAAAAAAAAATATTCATTCGATTTTGGTATTCTCCACTATCTTTCCAAGTATGTTTGTTTACATATGTTTATGTTAGACTTTAATGAATCAATAATAATTTCATTCTATATTTATTTTATGTCATATTAGAGACCCTTTGAAATTGATGCCCAGGACATGGATGACTTGAAAGAGAGGGTCATGTATATGTTATCCAAAAGTTGGCGGGAACACAAGTACACTTTATCAAAGGATTACATCTTCACGGATAAAAGGGTGATCAACCATGGCTTACTTACACACATATTCAACTAGAGAGTTGGGAGATTGACAAGGAAAGAGCGTTAGAGAATAAAAAAAATGTGGGTTTTACGCAATATGGTATTTGATTTTGTTTTATGTGAAGATGTCTTATTTTACATGAATACGATATTATTCCTTAGGGGACTAGGGATGAAAAAAATGGCTTTCAGCTTTGAACATAACCCTCATAGGAAGAGCCGAGGAGGGTATGCATTGGCCGCACTAGAGTTGGTCAAGGAATAATTTGAAAGAGATGTAATTGCGGCTATCGATAAGGGAATGTCCGAGAAGGAGGCACGTGCATCAGTTATGCCAATCGATGTGGAAAGGATTGATCGGCGTGATCTATTCCTCAAGGCTCAACAAAACAAAGATGACCCGCAAGAAAAAGATACCGCAATAAAACTCGCGAAGAAAGTGAGAGAGTATATGTTTTGTTGTTAATTTATATTATACATATAAAATACACATGCGCAACTAAAAAAGGATAGATTTGAAGGTCACTTCATACCATTGGTTAAACACAACATATTGTTCGAGGCAACGGGTAAAGCCGACCACCCGGGATGGGCGAGAGGGGTGGGTGCATTCTTGACACAAAGAGAGACTTTTGGGATTGTTCGTTCTTACATCAGAGAAAAGCCATCAAGATTCAACGTCTTGAAGAAGGAGGCTTTTATTCATGACAAGCGATTGGAGCAATACGAAATTTTGATTAGGAAGTTAATGAAGCACATGGGCCATCCTATACCCGTGAACCTAGAGGATCTAACTAGCAATTCGGAGCCACCTTTAAGAAGGTCCCACCACTCTCCAAGAGACATTGAAGTTAACAAGAACGGAGCATCAAAGCAAACAATTTTTGAAGAAACCCTAGACAGGACCATCTTAGCCACCAACAAAAAGGTTAGACATCGTATGTCAAATTTCTTGCATCTTCATCACATTACTAAGTAGGAACTATATACATTAAATATGGGAATTAATTGTGTAAGCTTCACATAGACGTGGGTGAAAAGGCTTTACTCCTCTATGTGGCCGATGGTATTTTTTACGAATCAATGAGACAACATCACTCAAAAAAGATCGCGGATGGAATTGCAAGGGTTTTTGTGGAGAAACCCTTCGTGCACAATGTGGCTTTGACAATTCCTGATGGGGAGTACATGAATGATGGACCCACGCAAGGAATATTCCTTCTTTTCACCGATGTCTAGTTTACGTTGATACGGAGATGGGCGCTCATTTGAAAGAAATGCGGAGGACACCATCCAAAATAATTGCGCAAGCACAAAAAATTGCCAAAATGTCAAACAAAAGAGCACCAGTGGATAAGAGGGCACCTCCTTTTGTTCGAATACTGTCCGATTGAATCTCGTCCCACGAGCATAATTCAATATACAACTTTTCAGGTAATGATTGTGTGTTTGGTAGGCGTTGAGACATCGTCATGTTGTGGAGTGATTTCGAAGATTTTTGTAGGTGTGACCAAGTCAACCAAAAAATCATGTCCCTATTTCTAATATAAGTGCGACTATGGTTTCCATATTAAATTTCACTGGACGTCCAACATCATATTCATCGATATCCTAATCATTATATTCTAATGTAAAAGGTACATGTATTACTTTGCAAATCAGAGGGAGAAGATATGGGTGGGCTATTAGTGCCCATTGATGACTTAAGGAATTGGGGGTTCGGACCAAGAAAGGATCGAATATGTGCGCAAAAGCATTGGCTTGAAGAATATAAAATTCTTCATCGCTCCTTACATTAAGAAGTAATTTTTTTCTATTTGAATAATATCAATTAAATTGTTTCTTTTTATTCATCATGAAATATTTCATTAGTAAAGTCATATCTATGTAGGGATCATTAGTCTTTGATATTCATTGTTCCGGACAAGAAATGTGTTTATTGGATTGATCCTTTGCACTACCAACCTTCACTAGCATTTGTAGATATTTTGGAGAGTGCATTCGCTGAGCCTAATGTTCAAAACAATTTACACGTACTCTAAATCAAGGTTTGAATTTACTAATTATGAAAACCACGTATTTTTCTAACACTAATATTTATTCACTAATTTACTATCAAATAACTTAGTACAAGAAACAAGCAACAACATGGGAGTGTGGGTACAACGTAATGTTATATGCAACCGAGTATGTTAAAGATGTTCGGTTGGATTACCTAGAAGTGGAGAAGGTATCATTTATTTCATTAACATTTCAATCAGTCATATTTGAAATATAAACTACTACAATCCTACTAATCAATTCCTATAATATAATGTCCACAGATATTTCTAAACAAATTCAAGCCTTACTCAAAGGAAGACATCAATATGACAAGAAATTGTTTCGCAAGACATTTAATAAACGTCCGATTCACAAGTTTTGGAAGGCCAAACGTGGTAGCTTAATTTAAATATTAACATCATGACATGATTTGTGCGGAATAGAAATTGTATGTTTCTATTCCTATCTATAGATAGTTTCTTGATTAGCGTTGTCTATGGATTTTTTTGGGAACTACCGTCACGATGTTCATCGTTACGTAGGATAATGTAGTTATGCATTTTGAGCGGAATAGATTCTAGGGGATATCTATTCCTATGTATAGATAAGTGCTAGTTTAGCAACATTTATACATTCATTGCATGATCGTGTTTATATGTATAGATCATGGAGGGTTTTGATTTGTGGCTATTTTATAGAAATTGGAAAGCTGTGATTTGTGGTTGTTCTATGTGGGCTACTACAAAACAAATACCAAATTTACCATTCCTCCCAACAGCACTTCAGAAATCCAAAGCAGTTGATCAGCACATGTCACAAATTATCAAACACAAGAATGTAATGTTCTGATTGAGGAACATATAGTTCCGATTTTGAAACTTAATTTCCATTTAATTCACCAACCTGTCAAAAAATCAGTTTCCCACCGGATTCAACATCCAATTCCGGAACATTTTCCATAGGTCAGAATCCATTTCAGGTACCTGAACTGATATTTGTTCCGAGGCTAAAACTAACAACTGCGTCCGACTGGAACACCAGAGTTTCAAGTCCAGAACTCATTTAAAGTCGTTTCCTTCAGGAGAACAAAGACGGAATATAACCACCTTAGACTATGCATTTTAAAGGCGGTTCTTAGAACCGCCTTTGACCGTGGAGGATCAAAGTCACTACAAGAGAAGTCACTTGTGTCCGAAAAAACCACCTTCAATCGATCAATCCTACACTAGTCACCAAAAAACTTACAACCCAATGTTAGAATAAATCAGGTTTCCAATTATATTTGATATTATCATGGTAACAGAGCCACTACTCATCATGGCCAATGAAAATTTACGGATTTGTTAACAACGATGGTAAGTTAAATTCTAAAATCTTCATTGGAAGATTTGGAAGAGAGAGAATTCGGAGCGAAATCGATTGAATTAAAAGAAATAATTTTGATCAAATTGAGTTCAAAAATAATTTGACGGACTTGTTGCTATATGTAAGGAAAGGGGGAGTGCTCTGCGTGTAAGAAAATGAACCAGGGTAATAAGATATAATTGATTTAGAATCAGAATAAGAAATGAATACCCTTTCTGATTTGTTTTGTAAATATCATATTTGATATATGTTTCTACTTTATGTAGCCTTTGTACTCACAATATATATATATATATATATATGAATACACACAACCACAATTATTTATAGGTTTTACTTTCTATCTTGATATCAGTAAGGTCTCTCTAATAATTCCTAGCCTTTTTCCTCTTCTCTACCCAAAAACTTAAAAAATTCAACTCCCTACCCACGACGGTTGCCAGCCGCTACCCACCACCGCCACCTTCCATTGCCGATTGATGTTCCCAGTTCCAGTCTTCACCGAGTTTTCCTTCTGCGCTTACGTTAATCTTCTGCTCCGTGTGGTGGTATGTTCATTCTTGTCGTAGCCAGACCCCTTGACCAAATCTCCGCCGCAAGTCTGCTCTACGTCAAAGGTCTTTTCCAGCCTGCGTCAACTCTGATTAAGAAGTTTTTTCTCCAGCCCATTGATCTTTTTTCCTGGTTATCGATGCCCGCTAAAATTCAGTTGTTGCTTCTCAGGTGCTAGATTTGTTTCAGTTTTCGCCTCCCATATTCCGTTTTTGTGCCTCCATCAGCTTCTTCGCCACGCTTGGTCAGATTATAGTCAGCGTTATTGCATTTGGCGTCAATATTCCTGTGCTCGCTGATATTCCCTACTCTTAGGTGACCTCATTTTACTTAGTTCGGTGTCCCTTTGAACAAGAAAAGGAACGTGTGAGATTCACGTGCACACTTGCCCTTTCCAGAAGCACTTACAGAGACGCGCACCACCCTCCATGTTGGTATGCCTTGAATACGTATTAGCCGCTTCGACAGGTTGGTACGGGGGTCTCGCTTCGACAGGTTGTTTAGGGCTGTTATTGGTATTTTGTCTTCTGTTTCGGTTTGGGCCAAAATGTTTTTGTGCCCAAAGCCATTAGGGTTTACGATGGAGAGAGCTATATATAGTGCCTCATCCTTTTACTGTAACTCTAAGAGATAAGATTGGTAGAGAGTAGGAAATTTGTAATCTGGCTTTTTCTCTCTAGTGGAATCCGATCTTGGTCGGCCATGGATGTAGCCAAATTGGTGAACCACGTAAATTCTGGTGTTTTGTCTTTTGCTTTTATTTTCTTCGCTTGTTCTTTC